>JAAGEH010000135.1:1247973-1420473 GCA_011751065.1 Lasiurus cinereus
TCCTTCCTTCCTTCCTTCCTTCCTTCCTTCCTTCCTTCCTTCCTTCCCTCCTTCTTCTTTTTTCTTCCTTTTTTATGGCCAAGTAGTATTCCATTGTGTAAATGTACCACAGCTTTTTTTTTTAAAAAAAGAATATTATTCTCCTTAAAAATATTTTTTAAATTGATTTTACAGAGGAAGAGAAAGATAGAAACATCAATGATGAGAGGGAATCATTGATTAGTTGCCTCCTGCATAACCTCCACTGGGGACCTAGCCCACAACCCGGACATGTGCTCTTGACTGTAATCAAACCTGGGACACTTCAGTCCTCAGGCCAGTGCTCAGTCCACTGAGCCAAACTGGCTAGGGCTGTACTACAGTTTTTTATCCACTCATTTACTGATGGGCTGCTTCCAAATCTTGGCTATTGCAAATAACACTGTGTTGAACATAGGGGTGCATATATTCTTTTGAATTAGTGTTTTGGGTTTCTTTGGTTACAATCCCAGAAGTGGAATTGCTGGGTCATAAGGCAGTTCCATTTTTAATTCTTTGAAGTAATTTCATACTGCTTTCCATAGAGTCTGCACCAATCTACTACCCACCAATGGTGCACAAGGGTTCCCTTTTTTCCCACATTCTCTCCAACACTTATTGTTTGTTGATTTATTTATGATAGCCATTTTGACAAGTGTGAGATGATATCTCATTGTTTTTATTTTCATTTCTCTGGTTATTAGTGATGTTGAACATTTTTTCATATGTCTATTGGTCATCTGTATATGCTCTTCAGAGAAATGTCTGTTGAGTTTTTTTGCCCATTTTTAATTGGATTGTTTGTTTTTTCAGTGTTGAATTTTATAAGTTCTTTATACATTTTGGATATTAACCCCTTTTCAGATGTTTTGGTGAATATGTTCTCCCATTCAGTGGGTTCCCTTTTTATTTTGTTGATGGTTTTCTATACTGTGTAAAAACTTTTTAGTTGAATGTAGTCCCATTTGCTTATTTTTTCTTTTGTTTCCCTGGCCCAAGGAGATATGTTAGAAAAAATATTGCTGTGAGAAATGTTTTATATTTTACTATTCATGTTTTCTTCCAGTATTATTATGGTTTCAAGTATAAGATTTTATAGTCTGTAATCCATTTTTAGTTTATTCTTGTGTATGGTGTAAGAAGGTGGTCTAATTTCTTTTTTTGCATGTGTCTGTCCAGTATTCCCAACACTATTTATTAGATAGACTGTCTTTATCTCATAGGTGTTCTTGCCTCCTTTGTTAAATATTAATTGAGTATAAGTACATAAGTTTTTTTCTGGGCTCTCTGTTCGGTTCCATTGATTTATATGTCTGTATTTATGCCAGTGCCATGTTATTTTGATTAGTATGGCCTTGTAATATAGTTTGAGGTAGTGTGTTACCTCCAACTTTCTTTTTCTTTTTTTCCTCAAGATTGCTACTGCTATTGGGAAATGAAGGTGGGAGGTATAAAAGGCACCAAAAATATGTCCATATTTTATAATGTGATGAATGTTTTGATTGAATAATGAATGGACAGAAGGCTCTAGAAACACTTAAGGGGGGATATTATTTTTGAGTAAGTGAAAGTTCTTAGCTACTGTTTTTCGTATACAACTTGAATTTTTTATTGTTCATCCTTTACCTTAAGGTGTGTCAGTATGTCTTCATTTTTACATCTTGTCAATATCACTGTGGTAGAATTTATGTAACTTAAAGTATGACCCAGCAGTTCATTTTAAAGTGAACAGTTCAGTGGCATTTTACTCTGTTGTGCAACTACCACATTTATCTAGTCCCAAAATATTTCATCACTCCAAAATGAAACTCCATGCCTATTAAGTAAGTTATTCCCCATTTCCCCCTGTTCCTAGCACCTGAAACCACCAGTTTTCTTTCTGTCTCTGAATTTACCTTTTCCTGATATTTTATATAAGTGAAATTATACAATATGTAAACTTTTGTTACTAACTTTATTTAAACGTAGCATAATGTTTTCTAGGTTCATCTATATTGTAGCATGTATGAGTATCTTATTCTTTTTATGACTGAATAATATTTCATTATGTATATACCATACTTTGTTTACCCATCAGTTCATTCAGGGACATTTGGGTTGCTTCCATCTTTTGGCTGTTTTGTACAGTGCTGCTATGAACATGCATTTGCAAGTATTTTTCTGAGTACTTGTTGCAATGTTTTTGAATATATACCTAGGAATGAAATTCCTGGGTCATATGATAATTCCATGTTTAACTTTTTGAGGAACTGCCATACTGTTTTCTACAGTAGCTGCACCATTTTAAATCCCCACCAACAATGTATGAAGGTTCCAATTTCTCCACATCCTTACTAACACTTGTTATTTTCCATTTTTTAAAATTATAGCCATCATAGTGGGTGTGTCAGATGCTATTTTGATGCCTATTTGTTGAAGTCAGAACTAGGGATCTCTGTAAACTATAGGGAAGTAATGGGTTTGGTTGAACTCCCAATTGGTTGAAATACAACAGGCTTGACTGACTCAGACTATTTCTTTTTTCACAGCAGGAATTATCCTGTATTTCCCAGAGACACCTTTAGATGATCAAACATCAATCAATATTCTATAGTGTTCTTTGTTCCCCAGAATTTGTTACCATCAGGGTAGGATTCTAACTCTTCTAGGATATGTGAAATTTAAGTATTTTAAAGGCTGGTAATAATATTTTTGGCTTTTGTTTATGTGGGCTATTTCAATGGATATTTACTGCATTGGATTATTTTTTTATTGATTATTTTATTTACTTCAAAATTATTTTTGTCCACCAAGAAGAGAGTGGGTTACCATGGATGCTTATTTCAATGGTTCTTTTTATGCAAAAAGACATGGGTTTTTGTGAGGGATGCTGGTCAGAAGCTTTCTTGTTTTGGTTTTTTTTTTTTTTTGTCTTGTTTTATCTGGTTTTGGTATCAGATAATACTAGCTTCATAAAATGAATTAGATAGTGTCCCCTCCTACTTCATTTCTGGAAGAGATTCTATAGAAGTGGTGTTAATTCTTCTTTAAACATTTGGTACATATTTGGGCCTGGAGATTTCTTTTTTTGGAGAGTATTTAAATTTGTAAATTCAATTTGCTTAGTAATTACAAGACTTCAAAATAATCTATTTTGTATCGGGCAAAGTGTAGTACTTTATGTTTTTTAAGGAAATCCATTTCATCTAAATTGTAAAATTTATGTGTGTGCAGTTATTAATAGTATTCATTTATCTTTTTTATGTCTGTAATATCTGTAGTGATATCTAATTTATTCTGATACTAATAATTTGTGTCTTTATCAGTATTGACAGAGACTTGCCAACTTCAGGGATCATTTGTTTCTTTTTTCCCTAGTTTTATTGTTTCCAATTTTATTGGTTTCCTCTTTAATCTTAATCATTCCCTCTCTTCTGCTTGCCTTAGGTTTATTTTGCTCTTTTTTCAGATGGGAGTTCAGATTATTGATTTCACATTTTTTCTCTTTTGTATGCATTAAGTACTATAAATTTCCTTCTTAGCACTACTTTAGTCATCTCGGAAATTGTGATATATTTTCATTTTCATTTAGTTCAAGATATTTTAAAATTTCTGTTGATAATTCTTTGACCTGTGGATTATTTAGAAGTATGGTGCGTAGTTTCTAAGCATGTGAAGATTGTTCTGTTACCTTTCTGTTGTTAATTTGCAGTTTGATTCTTTTGTGGTCAGAAGATACATTTCATATGATTTAAGTTCTTTTACATTTGTTGAGGTTTGTTTATGGTCTAGTTTTGGGTCTATCTCAGTATATGTTCGATGGGCACTTGAAAAGAATGTGTACTCTGCTGCTTTTGGATGGAGTGTTTATAAATGTCAATTAGAATCTGTTTATCTTGTTGGGTTCTTCTATATCTTTGGTGTTTTTCCATCCAGTTCTATCAATTGCTGACTACTGACCATTATTTTACCAGCGTGAGTATAGTATGAAAACCTTACCTTCTTTAATTACCATTATTCTTTCCCACTTATAATTGCCTTAAATATTTTTTTCTATATACGTTTAGAACCACATCAAGCAGTGTATTTCAACATCAAACATAATTTAGAAAACTTGAGAGAATGAAAGCCTATTGTATTTACCCATGTGACCATATTTTACTTACCTTGCTCTTTCTTCTTTCTTCATGTTTCAACATTCCTTCTTTTGTTGATTCTTCTTTGTTAAGAGAACTTCTTTTAGCCTTTTCTCTGTGATGGGTCTGCTGGTGATCAACTCTTAGTTTTTCTTCATCTGAGATTGTTTAGATTTCCCCTTGTTTCCCCGAAGAATATTTTCACTTGTATAGTATTTTGGGTTGACAATTCCTTTCTTTAGCACTTGAAAACCTTTGTGTCACTTTCTTCTGACCTCTGTAGTTTTTGATGAGAAATCTGCTGTCATTTGTATTCTTTCCTTTCTATCGGTAAGGTGTCATTTTTATCTAGTTGTTTTCCAACTTTTTTTTTATTTTAGTTTTAAACATAGAAGTTTAATTATGGTGTGTCTCAGTATGTCTTTTTTCTTTGTTGGAGGTTTTCTCATCTTTAGTCTGTAGGTTTATATATGCCTCTGATTAGAATTTGCATGTTTTCAGCATTATTTCTTTGAGAACTTTTTCATCCTTACTTTTTTTCTCCTCTTCTATAGGATTGGGATGACATGAATATTAGACCTTTGGCTATAGTACCAATGGCTCTTGATACTTTGTTCATTTATGTAGTGTCTATTTTCTCTCTTTTGTTTAGATTAGGTTATTTCTATTGTTCTTTCTTCCTTTTGATTGATTCTGCCCCTTCCATTCTGCAATTGAACTCCTCTATTGAGCCTTTTATTTCAGTTGTTGTAGTTTTCAGTTCTACATTTTCCACTAAGTTCTTTTTAAAAGTTTTTATATGGAGACTTTCTATTTTTTATTGTTTCTTCGTGTTCTAGTGTGTTCACAATTGTTCACTTAAATATTTTTTATCAAGTCTGCTTTAAAATGTTTGTCAAATAATTCTTTCATCTTGGTGTTGGCAACTTTCGACTGTTCTTTTTTCATTTTAATCTCTTTTCATTTAGCTTGAGATCTGGTTCTTGGTATGACCATGATTTTTGCTTGAAACCTGCTCATTTTGTATGGTATATTGTGGCACTCATATATAAACCTTCTGTTTTAGTTGGTTTTCTTTGACACTGTTCCAGTAGGGGAAGGGTGGTGCTGCCATGTGGATGTAAAAGTCCAGGTTCCCCACCTGTGTGTGTGGGCTCCTTGTTTACTGTTAGATGGGAAGTTCTGGATGGTCTTCACTGACATCACAGGAAAGGTGCTGGGCTGTGGTGAAAGTTTTAACACTTTACTAGGCTTCCTCTGATTCCAACCCAGGAGGAAGGAAACTTCTTCCTGCCTTATGAGAGTGGAAGGCCAGCTCTTCACATGTTCTCCACTGACACTGCACACGGGATAAGAGAGCAGACAGGGTGGCTCTCAGTGGATGATGGGGATAAAAGTCTCAGATCCCTACCTAGTATTCTTTGATGGGTGTTGAGTGCCTCCTTATAGACATGAGAGAGAAGTCTAGGCTCCCCACTTGGCCTTTATTTGCGTAGGTCAGGATGGACCCACCATTTTTTTTCCTATAGCATTTATCCAAAGTTAGAATGATTATTATGTGAAAGTTTTATGACTAGCTAAAAGCTGCCTTTTTCCTCGCTCTTTGACTAGAAAGAGCAGGTGCTCTTGGGATTACATTTGGTTCTAGGTTGCTGGCTTCTTTAGTTCCAAGTCTGGGATGAAGCAAAGGGAAAATTCAGGGAATTCATCGCTTATCATTTTTTGGGTCCTGAGGGTCTAGGCAGCCTGCTTTCTTCTTTCTAACTTTTAGAGTCTTTTTATGTTTATTTTATATATAATGTCCAGGGTGTTTAGTTGAACTTAGAGGGAGGAACAGGGACTCATTTTTATATCTCATCTTCCAGAAATGGAAGTTTCTATATTAGAAATTTAAAAATACAAGCATACAGATGTACATATTTTCATTAGCTTTTAGCAAAATGACATCATTATGTAGCCTTTGAAAAACTCTACTGTACACTTGCAAGGAAATGAGAGTGGACAAGGCAAATAACTTATCTTTATCAGGAAAATAATTTTAACCTTGCAGACCTCTCTGTAAGAGTCTTGGGGACCTTCAGAGATCCCATAACTATACTCTGAGATCTGCTACCCAAAATTATAGTCTATCCAGGATCCTAAAAATATTAATGTTGACAATATCAATTTAAAGCAATTTTTGTTCAATGCCTATTGTTCTAATCAGGCACAGATCTAAGAGCTAAGGATATAACAGCATAGGAGATGGGCAAAGTCCATGTCCTCATGAGCTTTGAGTTCCTCTAGTCAGTTGATCTAGCAGATAAATGAAGTCATAAGTTATCTATTTGCTTAAGTTAGGACCTTACATTCATATCTCGGGGATTTGTCAGGGCCTGTGTGGGGCTGTTTATTTACAGCAGGTGAAGCAGTACAGCTGCAATTATTGACAGGAGAAGTTCAGACTACTGGGCAGACTGTGGTGCCCAAAGCAAATGGGCAAAAATACTTTGTTGCAGCCTAGACAACATGATTTATGATTATGCTATTTTTCAGACACCTGTGTCTCTTTCCTTCCTCCCTGTTGCCTTGCCTCCCTTACTCCCTCCTTATTTCTCCTCCTTTTCTCTCTGTCTCCAGCCAGTTCTTATTCCCTTCTTTATCTCCTCCCTCCCTTCTTTTCTTCCTTCCATTTTGAGTTGTAGGTAGACTATTGCCTCAAGTCACGTCTCCAATTCTTGCCACTCTCTTATCCTCGCAGGAAAAATATATGTATTACTGCCATGTTTTAAGGACACTGCTAGGTACTAGCAATAACACTGGCAATTACATTTGAAGCCCTGTGGTCTTAGAGCAAAAATTGAAATATATTAGTGTCATGGCTTAAAAAGATCACTTTAAGGCATGCACTGTGCTGCTTGCAAGTACCGAATCATCCTAGTTTCCAATTCCAACTGGCTTTCACAGTTCCTTTGTATGAATCTATAGCACTTATGAATGGATTTGCTTTGAAAACTAAGTAAAAAAAATTGGACTTGATTTGCATTTTCATAAGCCATTGTTCTTAAGGGTAGTCTGATATTTGTCATGAAAATATGCTAACTATGGCCGTAGTCTAAAACTTTCTTTATGCCTTGACAAATAAAGGCAAAAGACCCCAAACAAATTTCAAACTTTGCTTTAATTAAAATTAGCATTATAGACATGCATTTGAATGGTGCACTGATAGCTTAGGAAAAATCACAAGTTCAGAAGTAAATATGCCAGCGCTCCTGAGATTCTCAGTAATAGCAACAAATACTGTGAAAATTACAGTTTAGGAAAGAAGATTAGTACAATATGATTAGTAAGGCATGAAAGGCAATAACAAGTAACTGAGAGACAGGGGTTAAGTAATTTATTTATTTTAAAGGTAGAAAGCGGCACTTTTGTGTTTTGATTTTGCCATTTGTATGACACCTGTGTCACACATTATTCCAACTGTGAATAATGGATATCATTGAATGAGTGTAAATGGTGTATTGACTGCTCCTTTCTATAACACACCTTTCTTGTTGGCACCAAAGAGCCATGAATGAGGCATTTTATTAAAGCTGAGGCCTGTGCTTCTAATCAAAGGTCATTGGTTGGCTCTCAATTGTCAGTTTCAGATTTGTCTGTGTTTGATCAGGGGTCAGCAAACAAAATCATTATGACAAAGACTTTGTTCTAAGCTGTGTATGTCTTTTGAAACTTAAAAGTCTTTGGAATGGTGATGATGACAGTGCATGAATGTTACAGGAATGTGCAAGCTGCGCTAACGTTTTAAAGAAACTTTAGAGTATCATCTTCCTTGTGTTGTTTGAAAGAGTTTCAGATACTATTAAGGTACTAATGAAAAGGTGTTTTATTGATTAAAGAATTTTTTTCTAGCAAATATGCTTTATGACAGTCTTTTTATTATTTTTGCTCAGTCTCTGCTTTATATGGCAAGTTCATTAACATGTAGATATGCACTGATTGAAGTCAGACTGTTTTTTGCAGTGGAGTTGTCTTGATATAATGAGCTACTCTTTAATGTTCAAAAAATTGTTGTTACTTTCTAAAAGGGGTTGTTTGTGAATTTCATTAAATTTAATCTCCTCTTCAAACAATTTCAGCATTGTTCAGTTTACTACAATTAAAATGCTTTCTGATGCTAAAAAATCACTTTACAGATGTATCACAAATGTAAGCACTGTGAGAGGGGCTTTGTTTTTTACTTTGAAAGAAAAGCTGCTATTTAGCTGAGAATTCTCATTTTTTTAAATTGGCGCTCCATATGGAGAATAAGAAGAGGGTAGACTTACTGTATTGCTAAACAGGCTAGTTTGCTCATGAGGGTTAGGTTTCACAACTAGTTCATTCAATCCCTGAACTAAAGCATTGGTCTAATCATGGTTGAAAAACAAGGGCCTTAACCTTGCCTTCTCAGTTTACTAGAGTACAACCCCTTCATCTTTAGAATGTTAGAAGTCTTGAGAAATAACAGATATAGTGAAGTTAGGTTTCTACTTTGGACAGAAATTCTCAAAAGAGGCATATGAGAAACCTGACTAAATTCTCAGTTGCAGACCAGTGATTGTAGTACATAGTGAATATCTTCGTTCTTTGTAAATTATCTTTTCCACTTAGGCAATAGTTTCCCCCTAGTCAATAGGACTTGAATGGTATGAGAGCAATCCTTGGCATTTCTTGCTGATTTGGCACAGAAAAAGGTAGGATGTCTTTCTGAAAAGTATTGAGCAGGTGGAAGATTTAAAAAATCTTAGGTGGTAGGAAGGGATTTTTTCAGGTGAATCTCAGAAAGATTGGCTTATGAAGGCAGGAGGTTAGAAAGTTGAGAATAAATTATTTGATTCAGTTATTTAAAGAAAAAAAATCCTCACTCAAGAATATATTTTGGAGGAAGGGAGTAAAGGAGTAAGGAGGGAGGAAGAGAAAAGGAGAGAAGAGAAGAGAAAAGAAGTGAAAAGAAGAGAAAAGAAGAAGAGAAGAAAAGGAGAGGAGAGGGGAGGAATGAAATATTTCCATAGCCTTGTAGGAGCTAATAATGATACTTCTGATATTATAACTTATAATAATAATAAATACTATTGCCATCATTATCATTTAAAAGGTGAGAAATAAGGATATTTGAAATAGATACATAAGAGAATTATGTATGAGCAAAGGGTGATTATGGAATGGTAAATGAGTCATGGAACTTTATGTAGAAGAGTGCCCTTATGTAGAAATTGCCAGCTTTATGTTAGAAGAAGATTTATGAAAGAAAGGAATGATGGTAAACTGGGACATACCAGAGGTCAGCATTGCAGAGACATGCCAGAGGTAGTGAATAGTGTATAGTCAAGAGGAAATTTGGATGAAGGAGCATATTTATTGGCTACAGTTACTGTAGAACAATAGAGTAAATTTTATAGAGGGGAGTTTTAGGGTATGAGGCGCGCGCGCACACACACACACACACACACACACACACACACACACTATGCTTAGGTGACTTTTGATTTATTTGAAAACATTTTACAGTATTTAAGGATATATTTTGGAGGGATGGTAGAAGGGAAAGATGAAATTTTATGAAAAACCACAGTTATATTTACTATTTGTGATTAGTGTCTTTATAACACTAACTAGAAACACTACATTTTAAGAATATCATTAGAAGTTCTGGGATTCTGAAGCTTGAAAGATATTTAACTGAGACTGAAAAAGGAAAATTATGTATGGCAATTATGTTGTGGGTTATAAGAATAATGAAAAATTAGAGAATAAAGTAACACATTCCTGGTATGAAATTACATTTGCTCCCAGAAGTGCTCATAACTGAAGCCTGTGAATTGTGTAATATTGTTTGTCTACAGAATAAAATTTGTATGCATTTTATATTTTATGAATTAGCTTCCCATGCATTTTACTACATGAAAAAGGAAATAAAACAAAGTACAAGAGCAAGACTTTTAAAATATTAGTAGCAATTTGCATAAAAGTAAATTTATGGCCAGGATAAAATGTTATTTGCTGAAAGAAAATCTGAAATCTTAATCTTTAATTTGAAATGTTAAATTCTTTAATCTACATAGAGATATTAGAAATGCTTGTCCTAAATTAATAACTAATACTTTTATGGTCACTTTTGCCTGTGATTTTGTGGTTATATATTTTTTAATTTGAATTTATTGGGATGACATTGGTTCATAACACCATTTGAACCATATCTTAAAGAAGATGCCACTGTTAATCTTTAATTGTATTTGAATTATTGAGCTTCAAAAGACATAGTTGGAAGGAAGTGTGAAAAGGTAATATTCTCTGAGAAAAAAACCAAAAACGAGATATGTCAGTATTGCAGGTAGTTTTTATTTAATTTTTTTATTTTTTGTTAATCCTCACCCGAGGATATTTTTCTATTGATTTTTAGGGAGTATGGAAGAGAGAGGGAAAGACTGAAACATTGATGTGAGAAAAACACATTGATTGGTTGCCTCCTGCATGCACCGACCAGGGCCTGGGTTGGGGATAATCCTGCACCAAGGTACATGCCCTTGACTGAAATCGAACCCAGGATCATTTGTTCTGCAAGCTAGCGCTCTATCCACTGAGCCAAACTGGCTAGGGCTACAGTTAATTTTAGAACATCTTACCATTTGATATATTTTCCAGCCATAGTTCCATTTATTTCAGTCAGATTTAATTGATTGTTAGAGAGTGTTGTTTTGGGGATGTGTAATTTTGGTGCTTTTGATTTGTTTTCTTTATCATTTTTAGACTAGCACTGTAATGAAACTCTGATAAATATGACTAAATAATAGCTTCAGTTATTCTGACTATTTGAACCTATTACTAAATGATCTGTTTCCAATGATGATTCTATATTCTCCCTTTCTCCCCCCTTAAACCGCTTCTAGTCCACCCCATCCCCTGCCCCAGGTGCTAATATATTTTATTTAAGAAAAATATCTAAATGCTTAAATTACCTTAAATTAGCAAAAAATAATTTAAAAAAGAAATAATTATAGTTATCTTGGTAGATGATCAGCTAATTAGTGGTAAATTAGATTCAATAAATGCACACACTCAAGTTTTAATGAGATTTCATAGCATTGTCACTTTTTTATGTGTAAGTTAAAAATTATTTCCCTTTCCAGAGTATTGAGTTTTAAAAATATTATTGATTTTTTTGTTTGTTTATATATTTAAATTTGTGAATTCTGCAAATTGTTCTACTGTCTTGTATGTGATTGAAATTTCAATGTTTTCTATTTTTAGATATTTCCATGTGAAACATTTAGAGAAGTAATACTGCACATCTTTCAAGCAGTCAATGACCTTATCTTTTTGCCAAAATCAAATGACATTCAATACTGATACTATGGAGAGAAGAATCAAAATAGGCACCTAATTATAATTACTCCCCCCTCCACCATCATTATATCACTATGTGCAGAATAACTGATTCTTAAGAGATCATACAACTGCTGGATTTTGGCAGGTACAAAAGGTTTTTCTCTTTGCTTCCCTCTCCCTCCCCTTTCCTGCTTTCATCACATGTAGGATTTATTGGAACAGTTCAGACTGACCTCTTTCTCAAAAGATTTAGTTCAAATTTTAATAGTTTATAGGAAATAGTAGAAGTGAAAAGAAAGTTAATATGTTTATGATTGCTTCATGTTTTCAGTAATCCTTAACATTTATGGTGTAGTTCAGTTGTTAAGAGAGTAAGGATAGTTTTAGGTAATTTTGGGGAAATGACTAAAAGTTTGGACCAAATACTATGCAATTAGCTTTCAGAGTTACTGTTTTTGGAATAAAATCAACTGTGAACAACATGAAGGCAGAGACTATATCTTCTTAACTATTCTGACCTAGTACACAGGATTGTGCCTCACACATAATAGATAGAAGTTATTGAAATAGCAAAGGAAGATAGGATGGGAGGAAAGAAGGAGGAGTCAAAATTCTCACTTGATTGGACAAAGCAATAAATTCCATGTTATCCTGCTATGTTTTTTTAGCTGATATATTGCTCTCCTAGACCAATAATAGGCATATGATTTTTAACAGAGCATGAACATAGTATGACGTTGAGAACCTTTCAATATATTTTTTATTGATTTAAGAGAATGAGTTTCCTGATCTTTCTCCCCTCTGATAGCTGTCAGTGTATTCCATGTATCCATGCCCCTGTTCCTATTTTGTTCCTTAATTTATCTTATTATTAGATTCTACATATGAAAGAGGTCATATGGTATTTGTCTTTCTCTGACTGGCTGATTTTACTTAGCATAAGAGTCTCCAGGTCCATCCTTGCTGTCACAAAGGTAAAAGTGCCCCCTCCCCCCGCCCTTGAATAGTATTCTGTTGTGTAAATGTGCCACAACTTTTTTATCTACTCATTTACTGGTGGGCCCTTGGGCTATTTCTGGAGCTTGGCTATCTAAATGATGCTGAACATAGAGACGCATATATCTTTGTTCTTCTTTTTCAAGATTGCTAAGGCTATTTGGGACTTTTTTTGTTTCCATGTAAATTTTTGGAATATTTGTTCTAGATCTATGAAATATGCCATGGTATTTTAATAGAAATTGCATTGAATCTATAGCTTGCTTTGGGTAGTATGGACATTTTAATGATGTTAATTCTTCCAGGCAATGAACACTGTATATGTGAAGCACAGTTTTTAATAGCTGTTTCAACATCTTCGTAATGAAAGTTGAACATATTTTTATGTGCATATTGGCCATTTGTATGTATTCTTTGGGAAATATCTATTCAAATCTTTTGCTAATTGTAAAATTGGTTTGCTTTTTAATTGTTGTTAGAGCTCTTTATGTATTTTGGGTACTAAAACCTTATTAGATACATGATTTTATAATATTTTTCCCTTTTGTAAGTTTTTATTTATTTTTTATTTTTTTATTTTTTAAAATTAAATCTTTATTATTCAGATTATTACATTTGTTTCTCTTTTTTTCCCCTCCATAGCTCCCCTCCAGTCAGCTCCCACCCTTCCCTCTACCCTTACCTCCCTCTCGTTGACCTCATCCATAGATGTATGATTTTTGTCCAGTCTCTCCCTGTATACCCCTCACCCCTTTCCCCCTGAGAATTATCAGTCCACTCCCTTTCTGTGCTCTTGATTCTATTATATTCACCAGTTTGTTCTGTTGATCAACTTTTTAATTCACTTAATTTTTAGATTCACTTATTGATAGATATGTATTTGTTGTTCATAATTTTTTGGCTTTTACCTTTTTCTTCTTCCTCTTCTAAAAGAGTACCTTTCAGCATTTCATATAATACTGGTTTGGAGTTGATGAACTCCTTTAACTTTTTCTTATCTGTGAAGCTCTTTATCTGCCCTTCAATTTTGAATGATAGCTTTGTTGGATAGAGTATTCTTGGTTGTAGGTTCTTGCTATTCATCATGTTGAATATTTCTTGCCACCCCCGTTTGGCCTGCATCGTTTCTGTTGAGAAATCAGCTGACAGTCGTATGGGTGCTCCCTTGTAGGTAATAAACTGTTTTTCTCTTGCTGCTTTTAATATTCTCTCTTTGTCTTTTGCTCTTGGTATTTTAATGATGATGTGTCTTGGTGTAGTCCTCTTTGGATTCCTTTTATATGGGGTTCTGTGTGCTTCCTGGACTTGTAAGTCTATTTCTTTTACCAGATGTGGGAAGTTTTCAGTCATTATTTCTTTAAGTAGGTTTTCTTGCTCTCTCTCTTCTTCTGGCACCCCCACAATTCTGGTGTTGGTACGCTTGAAGCTGTCCCAGAGGCTCCTTACATTATCTTCACATTTTTGGATTCTTTTTTCTTCTTGCTTTTCCAGTTGAATGTTTTCTGCTTCTTTATATTTCAAATTTTTTACTTGATTATTGCCTTCCTCTAGTCTGCTGTTAGGTCTCTGTATAATATTTTTTATTTCAGTCAGTGTATGTTTAATTTCTAGTTGGTCCTTTTCCATCTCTAGTTGGTCCTTTGTCATCTCTAGTTGGATCTGTTCCATCTCTAATTGGTTCTTTTTCATCTCCAGTTGGTTCTTTTTCATCTCCTCTTGGGTCTCGCTAACTTTATCCAACTTTTCTAGGATATTCTTGAAAAACCTTATAAGCATGGTTTTGAACTCTCTATCCAGTTTGTTTTCCTCCATTTCTTTTGTTTGTGATCCCTTCCCTTGTCTCGGCATTTTCACTATGCTGGGAGAACTTCTGTATTGGATTCAGCCTTATGATACAAGAGTTGCAAAACTGCAAAAGCCTCTCTGTTGAACTTGGGATGGGTGGAGTCTCAGGGCTTAAGGGACCGCCTTGCCTTCCAGTCGGCCCTGCCCTCCATGGCCCCTGAGTCTCACGTGACTGGGTAATCACTGAAGCGGTACCTGTGTGCACACGCACTCTCTCGCAGTGCCTCTAGACTGCTGCCTTTCCGGCTCCCCTGAGCTCTGGGACCGTATGAGTCTGGGTCCCCAGGGTTTCCCCTGAAACTGGGGTTTAGTGGAGTTAGAAGTGGCACAGTTGGGAGGGTCTGTCTCCTGCCCACTCGTGAAAGCCAGTGGCACAATCAGAATCGGTCCTCGGCGAGCAGTACAGTTCGCACCACCAGATTTCTGATCTTTTGTGACTCCCCTAAATTTCCGTGCACTTCTCCCTCTTCACAGTCCAAACTCCCCCCATAGGAGTTTTTGCTGGATCTAGGGTTTAGTGTCGTAGGATAAGGGGTTCAATGCCTTTGAGAGTCTCCATCTCCCTCCCGCCAGAGAAAGCCAGCCAGGTTCTCCGGCACCCGCTCTCTCCACGCGCGCTTCTCCATACCTCAGCTTTTTGCAGCTCTTCTGGGTCTCTGTGAGTCTCTCTCTTTCCTTCTAGCTGTAGAACTTACGCTCAGCCAGCTTTCCTGTGGTTCTGGATGATGTCCTTTCTGTCTTTTAGTTGTAGTTTTGAAATTGTTGTACGAGGCAGCAGTGTAGGTCTTTACCTATGCTGCCATCTTGGGTTCTGCTCAAGTTTTGCTTTCTTGATAGTATCCTTTGATACACAAATATTTTAGTTTTGATGAAGTCCAATGTATCTATGTTCTTGTTTGTTATTTTGGTGTCATATCTAAAAAACTATTGCTAAATCCAAAGCCATGAAGACTTAATCTATGTTTCCCTCTAAGGATTTTATAGTTTGGTTCTTACACCTAAGTGTTTGGTCTATTTTGAGTTAATTTTTTTTTTTGTATATAGTATGCAGAATTTTATTTTATAGGTGAATATCCACTTTTCATTGCACTATTCTTTCCCTATTGAATGGCCTTGACACCCTTACTAATCATCAGTTGACCATAGATACATAAGTTTACTTCTAGGCTCTCCTTTTCTATTTCATCCTTTTATATGTCATCCTTATGCCAGTACCACACTGTTGTGATTACTGTAACTTTGTAGTAAATCTTGAAATTAAAATTTGTGAGTCCTCCAACTTAGTTCTTGCTTTTAAAGATTGTTTTGGATATTCAGGGTTCCTTGAAGTTTCATATGAATTTTAAGATCCACTTTTCCATTTCTGCAAAAAAGACCATTGGATTTGAATAGGGATTGTATTGAATCTGTATATTTATTTGGGGAGCATTGCAGTCTTAACAATATTAAATCTTATAATCTGTGAATATAATATATCTTTCTATTTACTTAGGTCTTCTTTAATCTCTTCCAGTAATGTTTTATAAATGTTACAATTACTGTTTTACTCTTTTAAATAATGTAGTGAGGTGCCTGGCACACAAAGTTACTTTGAATCAGTCAAGTGAGTCTTACTTTTAAGCTTTTTTAGTGAGGCGGTATATACTAAGAATAATAATGAGAGCTTTTTGCTGTCTCTTCTCAATATAAATGTATTATGAGGTCTTTTTACACTATGATAAATTTTTGTATATTTTATTAGATGTATTTTTTTAGCTTTATTGTTGAAAGTCTTACAAATTTTTTCCCTTTTCCCCTGTTGACTCCCTCCACTCCACTCCTGCCCAGTATCTTATGTGCTGTGTTGTTTTATTAATTGTATCTAATATAGATTTGAAAATGTAGTATGGTGGACAAATCATTGTTTTTAATGGCCAATTATTGATCCTGAATTGATTCATTTTATTTTTAAATATATATTTTTAATTGATTTTAGAGAGGAAGGGAGAGGGAGGGAGAGATAGAAATATCAATGATTAGAGACAATCATTGATTGGCAGCCTTGTGCACCCCACCTACCCCTGGGGATCGTTCCTGAAAATAGGGCCTGTGTCCCGACCAGGAATCAAACCATGACCTCCTGATTCATAGGTCGATGTTCAACCACTGAACCCCACTGTCTGAGCTGAATTGATTCATTTAAAAATTCCTGATTATATAGCCCTGGCCAATGACACTCAATGGCTTTGAGTGTCATTTTGTACACCAAAAGGTTGAGGGTTTGATTTCCAGTCAGGGCACATACCTAGGTTGCGGGTGTTTCTCCCTCTCCCTCTCCCTCTCCCTCTCTTAAATCAATAAAAACATATCCTCAGGTGAGATTTAAAAATAAAAAACTAAAATTCCTAATTATGTGTTTACCTGAAACTATGTGTTTTTGATCTATACATTGTTATATTATGTTAACATATACAAGAGAAGAACATATGCTCAAAAAACGTAGTACTATTGGTTTTTAAAAACTAATCATAATTCAAAATTTTCTTTGAAACTTCATTTTTATTTTTGTGTGAGGTTTTTCTTGATATCTTGTAGGAAGAATATGTTTATTTTGTAAAGTGGCATTTGAACAAATTTGTTTTCACCAAATGACATAATACTATTATCATTTCCCTTTTATATCTCTTTCCTATTTAAACATGTACCCTAATATAAAATAAATAGTTAGAGATATTAATTTTTGTAGTAAAGTAAAAAATTTCATGATTTCAATGAGGGTATACTATCTTTAAAATCTTTTTTACTTTATTGATTTACTAGAGGCCCGATGCATGAAATTCATGCACTCGGGGGGAGGGGTGTTCCTCAGCCCAGTCTGTAAGCCTGTACCTTCTCATAGTCTAGAAGCCTTTGGGGGATGTGTGACTGACAGCTTAGGCCTACTTCCCTTGGGTAATGAGCCTAAGCAGGCAGTTAGTGCTGCCACGGAGGCAGGAGAGGCTCCCACCACCACCACTGTGCTCACCAGCCATAAGCCTGGTTTCTGGCTGAGCAGCACTCTCCCTGTGGGAGCACACTGACCACCAGGGGGGAGCTCCTGCATTGAGCAGGATTAGGCTGAAACTGGCTCTCCAACATCCCCTCAGCGGTCCCAGATTGTGAATGGGCACAGGCCAGGTGCATGATTGGGGCTGGAGAAGGACACAGGGGTTTGGCCAGCTGGAAAGGGATCGCAGGAGGGCTCCAGGGCGTGCCTGACCCATCTTGCTCAGTCCTGATAGGCCAGATCCCAGCAGCAACCTAATCTACTGGTCAGAGTGTCTGCCCCTTGGTGGTGAGTGCATGTCATATTGATCAGTTGAGTGGCCTTAGCATACCATTAGCATATTATGCGTTGATTGGTTGAACAGACAACCAAAAGCATATTAGGCTTTTATTTTATAGGATTATTCATTTTTTTCTAGGAATGCTTCACAAATTTGTGTGTCATTCTTGCTCAGGGGCCATGTTAATCTTCTCTGTATCATTTCAATTTTAGTATATGTGCTGTGAAAACGAGCAAAAATCTTTTTTACTTTAAATATCTTTATCTGAGGTTGAAAATATAGCAATCATTGCTGGAAAGCAGTAATGGGGAATTCATAGGTGACTTTTAAGCATGATTTTCATGTTTTACTTCTTCAGAATTCAAATATCAGAATGATTTCAGATCTTAAGATACAAGAGTTTGATGCATTATAGAATTATACACCTGAAACCTATGTAATTTTATTAACCAATATCACCCCAATAAATTCAATAAAAATAAATTAAAAAAGGAGAGCATATATATTTCTAAAAGTCAAAAGAGCCGAAACTGGTTTGGCTCAGTGGATAGAGTGTTGGCCTGTGGACTGAAGGGTCCCAGGTTCGATTCCAGTCAAGGGCATGTACCTTGGTTGTGGACACATCCCTCATTGATGTTTCTAGCTCTCTATCTTTCTCCCTTCCTCTCTGTAAAAAATCAATAAAATATATTTAAAAAAATAATAAAAAATAAGTCAAAAGAAAAAAAAAGTTTGTTGGTCTTAATCCTCTTCATAGAGCATTCTATTAATCTATTTTACCTAATTTTTAGGAATATATAGTTTCTCAGCCATCGTAGTCACATAGCATCTTACTCAGTCTCACGGATTAAAGTATTCTATAAATTTAAAGGTATATTTATTTAATTTTAAATATCATGTTTCCAAGGTACTGACATTATATACTTTTAACTTATATTGAACATTTTAATGATTTTTTCTGAAATAATATAATCAGTGTGCTAAGTGTTATGGTTTAAACTGATGAAGATATGTAGTTTTGTGTCTAAGTACTTTTTGATAATATGGGCATCAATATTAAATGAAATTTTATCTCAGTGATTTCATTTCCTTGAAAATATTTCTGTCAGTAATATGTATTGTACTTGTATTATGCTGAACATGATGAAATGTTCTCTTTTCCTTGTTTTGTCCTTATTGCAGCAAACACCAAATGATTCAAAGTTTAATTTAAACTGAAATGTTTCTCCATAGAATAAACAGAATATCTCAACTGTGAAGGGTGATTACACTTTGTGAATTTGTTCTAAGACCTTTGTAATTCACAACTCATAGCATTGTGTGCCTGGTGCCAATAACATTGGCATATCATGTTATAAAAGAGAGGATATTATTATTTTAATTTTATTGATTGATTGATTTTAAATCTTTATTGTTGAAAGTATTACATCTGTCTCCCTCTTTATCCCCATTGACCTTTTCTAGCTTGCCCCTATCCTCCACCCCAGGCCTTCACCACACTATTGCCTGTGTCAATGGGTTATGCATACATCCATACAAGTTCTTTGTTTGATCTCGTCCCACCCATCCCACCTTCCCTCTGAGATTCAACAGTCTGTTCCATGCTTCCATAACTCTGAATCTCTTTTGTTCCTCAGTTTATTCTGTTCATTAGATTTCACATATGAATGAAATCATGTGATACTTGTCCTTCTTTGACTGGCTTATTTCACTTAGCATAATACTCTTTAGGTGCCTCCATGATGTCTCAAAGGGTAAGAGATCCTTCTTTTTTTTTTTACTGTTGCAAAGTATTCCATAGTGTAAATGTACCACAGCTTATTTATCCACTCATTTACTGATAGACACTTGGCTGTTTCTAGGTCTTAGCTATTATAAGTTGCACTGCCGAGAACATAAGGGTACCTATATTCTTTTTGATAGGTGTTCTGGGTTTCTTAGGATGTATTCCTCGAAGTGGGATCACTGGGTCAAATGGCAGTCTCATATTTAATTTTTTGAGGAAACTCCATACTGATTTCCATAGTGGCTGCACTAGTCTGTATTCTCACCAGCAGTGTACTAGCGTTCCCTTTCTCCACATCCTTGCCAGAACTTGTCACTTATTTGTTGATTGTAGCCATTCGTGAGGTGATGCCTCATTGTCGTTTTAATTTGCGTCTTTCTGATGATTAGTGACTGAGTAGTATTTTTTCATATGTCTCTTGGTCATCTGTATGTTTACTTTGGAGAAGTGTCTATTTAGGTTCTTTGGAGAGGGCATTATTATTATTAAGTTTTTAATCTTCATCTGATGATATTTTTATTTTATTTTATTTAAAAAATTCGTTTTGTTGTTGAGAGTATTACAGATATCTTCCACTTCTCCCCCTTAGTCCCCCACCCATCTCCTTCTGGGGATCGAACTTGCAACCTAGGAATGTGCACTGACTGGGAATCAAACCTGCTACCTTTGTGTTGCATAAGGACGATGCTCAAACAACTGAACTACCCAGCTGGGCAAGAGAGGACATTTTTAAGTCTACCTTTGTCTCATTGAGACTTCATTTTATTTGGACTTAGATATTAAGATATATTATCTTTTTTATAAAGTAATTAATTATACCTGTTTTTTTATAAAGCAATTTTACTGTTACTCTGGAATATATATTGTTATTTAAAAAATTTGAATCATGATATAGTGGATATGTTCTAAATAAAACTCAGTAAGTAACTGAGATTTGCTAAGGTGACTATAGGAACTCACAGTTTTCTTTCATTATTAAGTGACCTAGATTACTAGTAGAGGTAACTACATTAGGCACCAGGATTGAATGATTTTTACAGAACTGAGTAAACTTTTCTGGTTTTGGATAATTGACTTTAGAGCACAGTGCAGATGAGATTCAGGTCATGGTGTAACTGGACAATCAGTGAATCTGGGCTGCCTCTGACTACTTGTGCCAATTAAGCAGAGATGGGTTGACTCACATATGAGTGTTTATTCCAATACTGCCAGCAGTATGGGAGAGCAGCAGGTCATCCACAAAAATCTACTCTGCAGCCCCTCCTAAACCAGTCACTTGGAAAGGGCAAAGATTACATGGGGAAGTAGGGATACAGGAATGGGGAAATAGGCAATGCCGGCTCTGGTGGGACTCCATTGTTTGGGCAACATGGTTCTTAATCTTTCCATGATAATAAACAGGTCTTGAATGAGAATGGACCACATCCCAAGATTGACTCCTAGGTCCAGGGGATGTACAACTCCCAGCAGGTTAGAATGTCCATTTTTAACCCACATAAGACAATCATGGTTCACAGAGCATAATTAATATTTCCCACAACCATAGTTAGTCCTCAGTATTCTATTTCTGTCCATACCAATGGGATCATGAGCCAGTTAGCTTTGCTTTATTATTATTATTTTTTTAATCATCCTTTGGATTAAAAAAATCGAATTGGATAAACAAACCCTTTACTGAATAGAATAATGTTAACAGAGGGTTCCTGGGGGATTAATTCACTTATCACTTTTAAAAAATTAATTTGAAGAGAAAGCATACAAGGAAATCTGTTGTTTCCTTGGAATAGAAAGCCATTCTTAGCCTTTTTAGGTAGTAAAATGCTAAGTTAGCCTTCCCTGCCCACATCTTCAGTGGTTTATGTTGAAGCTTTGAAGCACAGTTTAGAGAACGAGTTTTGAATGCAGAAGACTTAGATTTATGTCCAGATTCCTACTCTTGATAGCTGCATGACTTTAAACTTCATATTCTTCATTAAAAACCATAGGATTGAGCTATGTATGTTAAATTAGTTATGACATGAGTGGGAAACTTGACACATAGAACTCAATAAATGCAGATTGAATGTAATTATATGGCCATTTCAAATCCTTCTTTCCAGCTTCAGGTTTTTTAAAGATTTCTCAACCTGGTGCCCATGTATATGAAGTCCGAAGTGCTCAATTTTTAGTACTTGCTTCCTTAGATTCATCCCTTGCTTAGCTGGATTTTATCTTCAAGTATTGTTTTCTTAGATGCAGACATCCTTATTATTGATATGTTTATATCTTTGTATATGTTTAGTCTTCTTTGCTTTATATTTGAAGGATAACTGGGTATGAGATTATTGGGTCACACTTATTTTCAGGATTCTAGAGTTTTGCTCTATTTTTTTCCCAGGCATTTAATATTGGTGAGGCAAGGGCAAAGGTCAGCAACAACCCCTTTCATTTCTAAGTTTGCAGTTAATTTTATTTTTACCTGTAAACTTCTAAATTATAAAGTATATCAGGATATATTTTAGCATTAATGTTTATATTTTACCTTTTCTTGGGGACATGAATTACTTTATTTTTTTTTTTAAAGATTTTACTTTTTCCCTTGAGTTGTCACAGTGCTTAGAATGATCTTTTTATTTATTTTATTTTTATGTTAATCTTTGCCTGAGGATCATTTTCCATGAATTTTTAAGGAGAGTGGAAGAGAGAGGGAACAACAGAGAAAAACATCCACGTGAGAGAAACACTTCAATTGGTTGTCTCCTGCATTGGTTGCCTTCTGCATGCCCCAACCAGGGCCCAGCCTGGCATAAGCTTGAAACCAAGGTATGTGACCTTGACCAGAATCGAACCCAGGACCCTTTGGTCTGAAGGCCAACACTCCATCCACTGAGTCAAACCAGCTAGGGCATGGATTACTTTCTTGTGTTATCTATAAGTAATATTTTGTGGAGGTTCATTTAAAAAAATTCTTTTTTTCAAAATCAGTAATTATAAATGTTGTATCTCCATTGTTTTCCTAATTATCAGTTTAATATCCAATACTTTCTGTTCATTTTTACTATTTCTTTTTAAGTGATTTCCTTTATTCTCCTTCTATGCCCTAGTTTCAGTTGTTAACACACATTTTTTTTTCTGCATCTAATGAGAGTTTTATCTTTGTAATGGCTTAATTTTCCTTCTTCCCTTTCTTTCCTGAGTCTGCCAGCTCACTTTTCAACTTCTGTTGTCTTATCTCTTCTTTGATCTCTTTATCTTTTCTTTGAGTTCTTTTTTTTCTCCCTCACAGAGATCATGTTATTTTTATTTGAGACTGAGGCGAAATAATTGTCTAAATTCTTCCTTTGTTTCCTTGAGCAAGGGAGGAAATTATTATATTTTAAATGTGTGATCTGTGTCTTTAATATCTCATTTTCCATTATGTATTTATATAATTCCTGTGCTAATTCCTTTCTTACTGCTTATCTTCAGATGGGAGCATATTTATACTGGATATTTATTTGCTGAAAAACAACATTAGGAGGGACAAATTTAGCACTTTTAAATTGGTATTTGTTATCATGAAAAACCTTATGATTTTTCTTACATTCTGCTTATATCTCTTCTTAGTTTCTGGCATTAGAAGTTTGGTGTGGCTTACAATGAACCACCTTAAGTCAGGCTATCTGTGCTGTGATCTGGTCATCTCTGCTTCCTTTCCTTCACCCCAGACAGTGTTTTAGGAGATTAGATTATAGACAAGATGGTATATCTGTATATTTCTTCCTTGTTCAGCTCAACTTCACCTGCAGTTCCTGTGAGGAATTGAGTCTTCACAGGAATATTCCCCATTTCTGCTGTCTTTCATGCACCTAGATCATATCATTTTAATCAAAGGATCATTTGATATTCTTTTGGACTGAGGTATTTACTTTTAGAGAAATTGATTCTTGTTTGAGGTCTAAGGAGATAGATGTCATCTTGTAATAATTTTCCTTTATTCTGGTTTAGATTTCAATATATTTGGCATATATTCTTCATTTTGTGGTGTGAGCGTATATGTAGGTATTTCATTTCTTTATTAAGGATTCCCCTCGGCCCCAACATTTTTCATTCTTTTTGGTTGTTTTCAAAGCTAAAGAGTTTAGAGAAAATTGCTTCATCTTTGACCAGAATTCTAAATTGTCTCTTTAAAAAATATTTATAAATATATTCTATACTACTTTCAAGTCAATTAAACCTTTCCTAACACTTATTGAGTATCTGCCATGTTCTAATCCTGTCCAGTGAGCTTTATCTCTCTATATAAAAGGCTAATATACTAAGTATTCTTCCCTCCATCCAGGTAATGATGTCATGTAGCAATGCCCGGCTTCCTCTCCCTAGTGACGAGTAGGCTCCTTGCAGTTTCTGCAGCTCAGGAACATGACTTGCTTTATAGCCAGGTAGAAACACTTACCCCTGTAACCAAATGTCTGTGAAACATTTTCCCATGCCTCATCTCATTTGATCCTCACAGAAGTCCTAGAGTAGGTAGATAGGAGGGAGACTCGGTGGAATCCTATTTTCTTTTCATTAGCCAGAAAACAGAGATTTAGAAAGTTTAGAAACTTGACTCAACTGGAAAGAAAGAAGAAATGGTGGACCTTGAAAATGACTTCAGGTTTTCTCATTGCGCAGAATATAGTCAAACACTGCTGCAGTTAATTATTTTACCCTTTGCTCTCCCTGTGTGATCTATAATAATAATCTGCTTTGTGTTGATATTTTTTGCTGTGTTGCTGACAATTACCTGAAAGGGAAGTTGGGATGCTTCATTGAGCTGAAAAGAGTTTAGCTATATCAGTAAGCAGGTCTAACTAAGCAAGTTTATTCTACATCTACAAAAGGCTAAGTTGACTTGCACATGCACAATGCATATAAAGCTCTTGCTGGGGCCAATTGCATGCATGTGTTCCCATCTGTCATTGTTGATCATGAATTTGGTTAACACTTCTATTATAAAGGGCAAATTTGTGCACTAGGCCACTATTATAACTATAATTTCCCTTAATCTTATGTTTTCAATATTACCTCATTTAAAAATTAAAAATCCAAAGCTCAGAGAAATATAAACTAAATTGTCCAAGGTCACACAGAAGATCTAGAATTAAACACTATATTTTTTTCTGCTACACCCCATCTATCCCTATTTGCATAATTACAGATTTTGATTAGGATATTTTATGCATATTTCATAGTTAGATTTCTTATTGCCACCTTTTGACTAATTTGAATTTTATAAATTTGTTTATATATACCATCTACTTACAAACATAAATAATAATAATAATAATAATAATAATAGGTCATAAGTTTACCTTGATAGTTCATACCTGAGTATGCACAGATATTTACTATGTTAGTAAAATGTTTCTCCCATTTGGGTTATCTGTGAAAGGGACCAATGGAAATTTAGGATAATTATTTATTAAAATAATCCACTGGTGCCTGAGAATGAAGAGGATAATATTTCTGAGATAGATTACTTTTGCATCAAATAATCCTTTTTGATTTGATCTTCATGTGATTTATTTGACAGTTTGAACTGCAGAAAAATATCCAAAGCCATCTTAGGTAAACATAGCTTAGTAATTTTATTGGAAGACTATGATTAGTTAGCTATATAGAAACATTTAAGGAAAAAGTAGGTGGGGTCAAAGAGAAGAATAATCAGGCTCAGGTTGTATGGATAACTAACTGACTGCTTTAGTTTTTCTTTTTCTCTTCTATATCTGGGAAAATATTTGCTTGTTTTTCTTTAAAAAATTTCCTTCGTTGGGTTCTAGAGTAATAGGATCTTCAAATACACACAAATAAAACAGCATGGTACATTTGTACATGGTTTAATTACCAGTAATGAGCTATGCAACTTCGAAATTGTTTGCTTTTTCTTTAGGAGCAGTTTAGCTAACTGGCAAGGAGGCCCGCTATAAGATTCTCCAGCTTTCTGTTGCAAGAACTAATGTCCCATGGTGTGCCTCTACAACTCTAATTACTACTGACCTGATGGTTAGAAAGTTTTCTGCTGGCTTAATTATGTATCTAACCAATTTGAAATTACTAGTTAAAAAAAACAATACCAACTAGAAGTTATATTGCTACAATAGTGTGTATAATTGGCAGGCAGAGTCATAATGGTATGGAGCCCCAAAGGCGTGACTCAGATGAAAAATGACTTCTTAAATATGTTGAGAGCAACTCATTCAGGTGCATTAGGGATGGCTTTTTTTTTTTTTTTGTATTTTAAAAAGCACTTGATGACCATAAACTAGTGACTGCCAGACTCAAAGCAGGCACTGTCATGAGTACATGGTAGTATTTAAAAAAAACTGGGTGTGCACTTTTTAAAGACAAGGGAAACACCCTCGTGCTTTTCTTATGGCCTGTGAAATCAGAGTCTAAGACGCTTTCCCCCGAGGCAAGCTATTTTTGTAAGTGCTCTTGCCTTGAGAAGTGCTATCAATTTCTCTTCTTATTTTCCAGTTCCTTGGTTCTCATTCTCATACCTTCTCATTGTTGTGCCCATTCCTGTCTGTCTTCCTGTGAGTCTTTTTTTCATAGACATTTCTCTCTTTTTACTATACTTACATTGCCCTATTTCACTTAGAAAGGTTAGCTATTGAAGTCTTTTATAGCCAATCTTGGCTTTACACAAGCACCTGTTAAGTTAATGCTTAGAAGTTGACAGAGAAAAACAGTGTGTAAGTGTGGGGTGAGGATAAGAGCAAGTGCTTTGGAGTCACCTCCCCCTGGACCTGGGCCCCAGACTTTCATTTACACATCTTCAGAATACTTTTGCACAAATTACATTACTCTTCTGAGCCACAATTCTCTAAAATATGGAGATAATACCTTTCTTACTGGATTGATGTGAGGTGTAAGTTATATAAAGTACAGCTAGTACAAGGATAAAAACACACTAAATGTGGCTTATTGTACTATCAATCACAATTGTTTATTGCTTCCTTCTTATAGATGAAGTATACTTTCTCCTCCTTACTGATTTTGGGTTTTGTCCATGTCATGTATGAGCAGTATCTTTTAGAAGCATTGCAAGTTTCTACCAGATCTCTTATTCCCTGCGCTCTCCTTTTTAAAGAAGAAAGTGCTTCAGAATAGGATGTATCCTCAGCCCGAGATCTAGAACAAAGAGACAATGAAGCAACTTGAATCCGACCCACACCCTCCAGCAGAGTCACAGGTAGTATGAGCAGAGAAATAAATATCTGTTGTTGTAAGTCACTGAGGTTTTAAGGTTGTTATGCAATATAATACCATTTCTGTTAATAGTTTCTGTACTTGTCAACTTCGCTGCCGTCATAAAGAATCCCAGTCAGTGTCTTTAAACAACAAACATTTATTTCTCAGTCACGAGTCTTCAGGTTGGCTGTGGCTCTTCTTGGCTCTCTGGCATATGTCATTTCAATTTGTGACCCAGGGTGAGGGAGCAGCCCCTTTCTGGGACATGCTGTTCTCGTAGCAGAGGCCAGAAGTACAAAAGGTTGATCCAAACTATGTAGGTGCATTTAAAGCTTCCATAAGGATATGGCGAATGTCACATCTTCTCATATTCCATTGGCCAAATCACCTGTCCACGCCTGGCAGTGGGGCAGGGAAATACCGTCCATTTACTGGGAAGCACTGGAGGTCACATGTCAAAGAGTGACAACAGATTGTTGGGAACATAATACAACTGACCACAAGAGGCTTTCCACACATGCTAGCTTTCTTCTGTCTTCAGTACTACTTGTGCCATTCTAGGGTTACTAACAGGTATAAGACACAGATACGTCTGGAAGAGGCAATAGATTCATTTAATTTCTGCAGAGCAGATTCCTGCCGAGGGCACAATGGCAACAAAAAAGAAGAAACAAAATAGTTAAGTATTGCAAGTTGGTTAGATCCTTGCAGATTGATTATGATTCCCAGAAAGCATTGGGGCAAGCTTTTCATCTTGGAAATTTTATTTTATGACACTGTCAGGCTCCCGGGATTCTGAAGTGAAATAGCGGTGGTAGTGGCCCTTTCTGTTTGACTAATTGCCCTACGTTGACTTTTTTCCCTCTCCTTAGGGCTCTCGGAATTTTTATGAGCCTCTTAAAAGTAACTGAGATGTCAGTCAGTGTACTTGCAACGAACAGGTGATATCTCCAGTCTGGGTGTTGCCCATGAGTGAAAAGTCCCTTTGGCCACAGGAGCTTCTTCTTTGGATTGGCATCCACAGTGCTAGGGCATGAAAGCTAATTTAAAAAGTATTTTATTTATTATATAATCTGCCAGAGTTTCCTTTCCCTACATTTATGTATGTCTCTGGGGGTCAAGGTGTCTTAGAAGGGTTCTGGGGAAAGTAGAACTTCATGCCACATTTAAATTCATTCTTGACCTTAATTTCTCTTCTCTGTCCTATGTCTTGATTTTCTTGTCACTTTTTAAAATATATGAGTCTTATTTTAAGCAAACCAGGTAGAGGAGAAGATGATTATCATTCAGATAAATTGTACCTTTAAACTTAGTATTGCATCATGAAAGTTAGAAGAAAGGCTTCCTTTAAGAGGTGTAGCCTATTGACTAAACCTTGGGAGCCATGGTTAATAATATGTTGGATTTTTATCCTAACCACTGAAAATGAAAGCTTTTTTTTCTCCTCTCTCTTTTGATCCTCATTTTCTCAAAAATCTGGCAAGTAGGGAGATCAATAGCCTTTTTCTCCCTTTCTTACTGGGGTATGTACTTTTCCTCCAGAAGAAAAGTGCAACAGGAATACCATTAGTGATATAGGTACAATGAGGAGATCTGCTCAGATATGAATAAATTGTGCCCTGGGTGATGAATTTACTTTTCTGTCCAGCTTTTGAAGGACTTATGTTCATGAACTGAGTTCAAGAAATAGAGATTTGTGGAAAGACAGATACACTTCTTTTGCCAGGAAACATTATTATTGAAAAAGTTACTATTGTGTTTTTGAAAATAGAGGACATAAGCACAGCTTTTTAACTTCTTTATTTGTTTTAAAAAGATTGCCAACACTTGAAGAAGAGATAAGTGATATGATGTGGCATGCAGCATAGCAAGTATTTCCCTCTATCCTTCATGGGAATGTGTTCCTATTCATTTCTTAGTTATGATTTTTCTGGGTGAAATTTTTTTTGCATCAGGTTTTCCAATTTAAGTTCAAAAGTCATATTACAGAGCTCTTGCTGTTTAGAGCAGTTCTTCTAAGCTTTATAGGTGAAATTAAAATGAACAAGACAAGTCTTCTCTCTTTAATGAATTTTTAGTCCAGTAAAGAGAGAGTAGATATTACATAAATTATTACAATATAAAGCAAAACTTTTGTGTCCAAATGAAATGTACGGTCCATGCTATCAGCATGCTGAAAGAATGGGAGACTACTTCCTCTTGGGAAACTTAGGTCTCAAGAGAACTTCCTGGGGGAAGTACCATTTGTATTGAACAGGTGAGATGAATGGCATTCCATTTGTTCTGCTGAAAGAACACAAATAAAGGTTTGAAGATAGGAAAATGCAGCTCCTTTGGGGAAGCAGGGAACCGTCCTGTTCAGCTGAAGTTTTGCCTGCACTCAAGATGAGGCTGTGAAGGATACTGACGCCAGGTTGGTGAAGGCCTTGAATGGGATAGTAAAGATTTTGATTTTTATATGTAGAGGTGAAATGGAGCAAAATAGATTTTGGGCATAGTAGTAATATGGTCATATTTATATTTAAGGAAGATAACTTGGAAGATTATGGATGGAGTGAGCAACGGATTAACAGGAGAAGAGATTGGAATTAGAGATCTCAGTTAGGCTCTTTAGAAGTTCAGATGAGAGACAATAGAACTTAATTTAGGGCAGTGAGAGAGAAAAGGAAGAGAGAATAATTTTGGAAACGACATAATTTAATGACATTAGTTTCCAGACTCAGATTCAAGATAAGTTTTGCAGGTAGAATTCAGATGGTCTGGCAACCAGTTAGTTGGTTATTCATGAATAACTTTAAGGTGCTATGTTAAATGAATCCAGTCACAGTCTTTTTGAATATCCAATGTGGCCATGCGATTAAGTTCTAGTACTGCAGGTGTTATCTATTTTTTATGTAAAATCTTTAGGTTATCTGTAATGAGTATTACAGAACTTCTTTACTGGCTCTTCCTAAAGCTCACATGAGGAAGCAAAAGTACTGTTTTGAGTGATTAGAACAATAATCTTGGTTCTAGAGCTTTCTATTTTCAAAGAATTCTTATTCTCTCAACATATCCCATTCTTTAAAAAACCCTGAAACAATGAATATTATATATCATACATTTTAAAAGTTTGAGGAAACTGAGAAACATTAAGTTTAAATGACATTTCTAAGGTTACATAATCAGCTACCAGCAGAGTGCACAATTTTGGGTTATTGGCCACTCTTACCAATGTTACTCTGCTTTTACTAGTTTGCCATTTGACATAGTTTAATAAAATCACAGTGTATAGCTATCTGAGATAAATCCTCCATTGTTCCTAATTCATTTTAATATCAATAATGTACTTTGTGGCTTTGGAATATGTTTTTAAACCAACACTTTGCATTTAGATGGAATTGTGTTTTTATGTTAAAAATCTTGTGGGCCTATTAGGAATGCAAAACACTCAATCAGATTCAAGTCTCCTCCTTTTTTATTTGTGAAATAGCGATAATTTCTTCACATTAGGTGGCATTGTGTTTCTCTGTGACGCTCTAGTGCTGTTCCTGTTGGAATCACAATTCTGGGCATTGCCAGGACTCATCTGTTTATCTTCCTCTGTCTTAAGTGAGAATTTGTAGGTTGTTTTAGGTTTGAAATCCATCTTATTCTATGTTGTGAGGATCCTTCTTGCATTATCTCCAACATCCTTCTTTCTTTGCATGTGTGCATGTTTAAAATCTTATGACTTCGTTTTCTCTCTTTTAGTAATCTGCATCCCATGAGCTTATGTATACTTCCTGGGTACATTTTGGTCTGGGTTCAGAGATACCACCAGGTGCTGCCAGAATATCTCTGAGTATGAAGTTGCACTAGTGCTTATTTATGTCTCTGCCACTTTCTTTTTCTTTTTAACAAATCTTTATTGTTCAGTTTATTACAGATGTTCCTCTCCCCCACCCATAGCTTTCCTCCACCTGATTCCCCACCCCCGACCCCTTGCCCTTACCCCCGCCACTGTCCTCATCCATAGGCATAAGATTTTTGTCCAGTCTCTTCCCGTACCCCTCACACGCCCTTGATTTTTTATTCACTTGATTGTTAGATTCACTTATTGATAGGTATGTATTTATTATCACTTTGTTGTTCATAATTTTTTATCTTTACCTTTTTCTTCTTCTTCCTCTTCTTAAAGAATACCCTTCAGCATTTCATATAATCCTGGTTTGGTGGTAATAAACTCCTTTAGCTTTTTCTTGTCTGTGAAGCTCTTTATCTGACCTTCAATTCTGAATGATAGTTTTGCTGGGTAGAGCACTCTTGATTGTAGGTTCTTGCTATTCATCACTTTGAATATTTCCTCCCACTCCCATCTGGCCTGCATAGTTTCTGTTGAGAAATCAGCTGACAGTTGTATGGTTACTCCCTTGTATGTACTAACTGTTTTTCTCTTGCTGCTTTCAAGATTCTCTCTTTGTCTTTTGCCCTTGGTATTTTAATTATGATATGTCTTGATGTGGTCCTCTTTGAATTCCTTTTGTTTGAAGTTCTATGCGCTTCCTGGACTTGTAAGTCGATTTCTTTCACCAGGTAGGGAAAGTTTTTAGTCATTATTTCTTCAAATGGGTTTTCAGTATCTTGCTCTCTCTCTTCTTCTGGCAACCCCATAATTCAGATGCTGGTATGCTTAAAGTTGTCCCAGAGGCTCCTTATACTATTGTCACATTTTTGAACTCTTTTTTCTTTTTGTTTTTCTTGTTGGGTGTTTTTTGCTTCCTCATATTTCAGGTCTTTGGTTTGATTCTTGGGGTCCTACAGTCTGCTGTTGGATTTCGTATATTATTTTTTATTTCAGACAGTGCATGCTTAATTTCTGACTGGTCCTTTTCTATTTTTTTTTTGGCATTCTCATTAAGATCCTTGAAGATCTCACTAAGTTTCTCAGAGGTCTCACTAAGTTTTTCAGTAGTTTGTAGAAGGCTCTTTAGTAACCTTATAAATGTGGTTTTGAACTCTATGTCCAATAGTTTGCTTTCTTCCATTTTTTTCATTTATGACATATTTCTTTGTCTCCACATTTTGGCTGCTTCCCTGTGTTGATGGAGTGGCTTTGTGGGCTAGTTGTCCTTTATAGCCCAGTGGCTCTGCCTCCCCAATCACCTGAAGTGGACACTCTTGGTGCACCCCTTTGTGGGCTGTGTTCACAGTCTTGTTTTAGTTAAGCCTTGATTGCTATTGGTATACTGGGAGGAATTGATCTCCCAGGCCAATTGACTGTGAAGATTAGCTTTGTCTATTAATGGAAGAACTGCTGTGCTGGAGACACCCCTATGGGGCAGGACTTGCTTCAGTAGGGCTTTGGTGCTGGCTGAGTCTGCCTCTTGAGTGTGTCACTTATGTATGTGAGCAGTTGAAATCTGGTGTCTCACACTCACCTCCTGGTACACCGGTTCCTGGATCTCCAAGGAGGTGAAAGTCAGCTAGTGTCTGAGGCCACCCAACAGGAGCTACAGGGAGATCTGCAGATTTCTCCTTTTTGCTTGGAATTTGGAAGTTTTGGAGTTGTCTGACCCAGTTGCAATTTGTTAAGTTAAGCTGCTAGAAGGCAGGCCATTCATATGCAAAAGCTGCTGTGCACAGCTGGGTGGGTTTGTAAATTGGTTGGGGCAGGGTCTCAAGGGATCCCTAGGGCATGGCAAATAGTGATGGCTGTCAGTCAGCCCTCTCTGCGTCGAGTCACCATGTCCCTTGTTCCTCACCCCAGCATAGTAAACAATGATTCTTGTGCATACCTCTGTGAGAGAGCCACCCTACCTTTTCAACCGGATGGCAGACAGTCCAGTTTCTCCCTGTATGAGTCTGGATCCCCAGAATCTTGCCAGAAACTGGAATTCAGAGAGTCAGGAACTTGTAACTCCTGCCCAATTGAAAGAAACAGTACACGCAGCCCGATTCACGTGTGTCTCCATACCTCTGTTTTTCTGAAGCTCTGCACGTCCTACCTGGTCTCAATGTACTTCTTTCTTTCCTACTAGTGTAGAACTTCCACTCTGCCAGCTTTCCCATGGTTCTGAGGATAGTCATTTTGTCTTTTAGTTGAAGTTTTGGTGTGGTTGTGAGAGGCAGCACATATAGGTGTATACATTATGCTGCCATCTTGGTTCTCCTCTCTGTCACTTTCTGATCTAACAATGTGGCGTTTCCAGTGAGTTTTCCGTTTGGTATGTATAATTCTTCTGATTCATTTTTCTAAGGTTTTCTCATTGCTTCTGTTTCACATTTTTTCTTATTAGATTGCATTTGCATTTTGAAGCATTGACTTTTTTTGGTAGTGACATTGAACTACTGATTTTGGTCACAATAACCCCAGAATGTTTCCCTTCTTGTTGACCAAGTTTACTTAGAGACTGGTTGGAAAAGTGCATTTTCAGATACTTTTGTTAACTTTATTTATCACCAGTGATTTGCTTTTATTTACTTGAGTCTTGTGTATTAATGAGGAAACAAGCTCTAACTCTGTAAATCAGAAGTCTTCAAATTTTCTTGGTTCTTGTTGCCTTTAGTGTGTCAGTAAATTTTTTTCCACAGGGACTCTGCTTCAAAAGAAATAACTAACAGTTCACTTTAGTACGTAGCTGGAGTCAAACAACTTAAGTATTCATGTATTGAAAACTTAGTTTCTGTTTGAAAGAATAAGACGGATAAATTGAAAGCAAAAAAAATACTATTTTAATTTCATTCTTTTAAAAATATATATATTTTATTGATTTTTTTTTTACAGAGAGGAAGGGAGAGGGATACAGAGTTAGAAACATCGATGAGAGGGAAACATTGATCAGCTGCCTCCTGCACACCCCCTACAGGGGATGTGCCTGCAAATAAGGTACAAGCCCTTGTCCGGAATCAAACCTGGGACCTTTCATTCTGCAGGCCAACACTCTATCCACTGAGCCAACTGGTTAAGGCTAATTTCATTCTTAAATAATCACAATTACTGTTGAGATGTGTGGGTCTTTTGGGCACTGCACAACTCTTTCAGACACTGAAAACAGGTTGGACATGCCATCCTCCTTTCCAGTTCCGCATTCATTTTATCACAGTTGCTTCTTAATCACTGCAAAAACTGAAAACTAACTTTGCAAAGATATGATGATATAGAAATGAATGTACTGTGATGTAAAATTGAAACTGGGAACTAATTTGGCTTTGTAGTTAACATAGTGACTTAATACGCTCAGGAACTATAGCCTTTGGTAGTTTTCTTTTGTCTACCTTGACAATTAATTCTTCTGGTGTACATCAATGTGTCTGGAAGATTGTAGGCACTCATTAAATTTGGGAAGGTTTCCATTGCCCTTAGGTCCAAAAGAGGTTGGGACAGAAATACAAAACAAAACATGTTTAATCTGCAGTTCTGGAACCAGACATATTTTAAAGTGCAGTACTTTGCTAAGTTATGTTTTGCCATGCTTCTTGCTTTCCTCTTGAATGAATTCTGACGACTGTTAAGACACTCATATAAACTTGCCAAAGACATAGTTCAAAACCTTAATCTCCTTCCATTTGTTTTTAATGTGAGGAACTCATTTTAGACATCTGTTCTAAGAAAAACAATTAGAGACAAATTATGATGCCGTGGTCTTATCCTGAATGTTATTTTGCAACTTGGCTAGCTCCTGTGCTTTTAAGTTTCAGTAGCTTAATAGTCATATTTCAAGGTAAACACTATGAGACAAGTATAGCTTCAAAAATCTTGTCATTAGTTGACTGAGTCACCTTGCTCTGATTCACCATTGCAGACAACCAAATTGGGTACAAGATTTTAGTGTGTGGAAGCAAGGGGTAACATCTGCTTCACTAGCATTCTACTCACTGAATATACTATTCATAGAGTTCCGGTAGTGCAATAAACACACACAGACACACACACACACACACACACACACACACACACACACACACACAGGTAAAGCTTGGACATATAAAGATCTCCTTTAGAGAAAGTTTTGATACATCCCAATTCTGTTTTGACGTGGCTGGAATTTTTCTTGCTTAAAAAAGTTGGTTTCATCCTCCCTAGAGTGTGAAGTGCTAAATCAATATTTTCATAATTATGCAGAAGAGCACCAGATGGCTTCTGAGGATAACACCGTATAGGTGGGAGTATTGGTGACTGAGGCTGTGATAAACTTGGTAGCTCTGTAATCATCATCATCCAAAGCGATATGTGCTTTTATGCCAGAGAACAGACAATAATATTTTTTATTGATTTCAGAGAGAAAGGGAGAGAAAGGTAGAAACATCAATGATAGAGAATCATTGATCAGCTGGCTGCCTCCTGTATGCTACCTACTGGGCATGTGCCCTTGACTGGAATTAAACCTGGAATCCTTCAATCCATAGGCCGACCCTCTTTCCACTGAGCCAAACCAGCTAGGGCATAGACAATAATGTTATTAAGGAAAAAAAAAAAGTACTATTAGTTTCAAGGACAGCGTTTAGGTTGCTTGTAAACTGCCATGCAATAGGAAGCTATAATTCTGAATGAAGCTCCTGTGTTATAATTATTAAAGAAACACGTTTGTATATATTTTTGTGGATACTTAATTTTTTCCTCTTACTATTTTTTCCCCTTTGCTGGACAGTCATTTCAAATTGTTAACTTATGTTTTATTCAACAGAATCAGAATCTTAACTGAGATAAAATGTTTTTCAAGGTTTTGTTATATTGCTTTTAGTTAGTGTGCAAGCAGGATGGATTCTTATCCCTAAACTCTTGGTCAATTTATCTACATTGAAAAATGGAGGATTAAAATTAATTGCTATATCAGAAATGTCTCTGTAATGGACCTCAAACCCAAGACAATGGTGGTACTAGTCTCCAGTCTTCAAGACATAGAAACATAACAATTGTGGCAACAATAACTTCAGAATAACATACCCTTCAAGATTATTGGAAACATGAGGCAGGGTGTTAATAATCATAATATACCATAAAAAGATGAATTCTTACTAAAATGGCCTTTGACTAGAAAATTAATACATTATTAAAATATTAACTAAATTGTTCTTTGCTCTAAAAATGTAGTATAGGGGGGAGAAGAAGTTGGGTAGAGGTGATAGAGAGCATAGAGGGGATAAAAGGTGATGGAAAACATTAAATTAAATTAAAAAAATAAAAATGTGCTATAAAAATGTATTGAAGGCTCTGTACCAAGGTACTATATAAATTTATAAAAGGAAACAGAAAATACAGGTTTTACTCTTAAGAGATTTACAATCTGAAGAAATGCATATTGAAACAATTTAAGAGTTGCCTGCCCAGCTGGTGTTGCTCAGTGGTTGAGTGTCGACCTATGAATCAGGAGGTCATGCTTAGATTCTAAGTCAGGATACATGCTTGTGTTCTGGGCTCTGTCCCCAGTATAAGGCATGCAGGAGAGAGCAATCAATGATTCTCATCATTGATGTTTCTAAATCCTTCTCCCTCTCCCTTCCTCTTTGATATCAATAAAAATATATTAAAAAAAAAGAGTTGCACTGTTTAGGTAGGCTAGGATCAGGTGCTTATATGTTAAAGGGAAACAATTCAATTTGTACATATGTTTAAGGTAAATTGACTTCAATTAGTTCAGAATAATAGATATTTGTTGATTTGAAGCAACAAGTAACTACCTATAGGTTTAAATGTGAATTCAGGAGTTTATAGTCTTTAAAGTCTGAAAAAATGAGTTGGAGACTTGCTTTTACTTTACTGATTTGTGAATTAATACCTTCTAATTTTAAGAATGGCAACATTTTCCTCTCTCAAATGTCATTCATCTCGGTTCTTAAGTGATATGAGATTGGTAAATTTATTAGATTCTCCTTGATTGTATATAAGATGAGGTCCCATAGATACATGAATGGCTTAAAAGATGAGTATGAAATTAAATTTTTTATTGAGTTTATTGGGATAACATTGGCTAATAAAATTATATAAGTTTCAAGTGTACAATTTTGTAATACATCATCTGTATATTTTATTGTGTGTTTACTACACCAAAGTCAAGTCTTTTCCATCACCATTTATCCTCCTTTTATTCTCTTCTACCTCCCTGACCTCCCTTCTCTCTGGTAATCACTATACTATTCTCTTTGTGTATGAGATAGTTTTTTTGCTTGTTCCCTTTATTTTTTTTCACTCAGCCCCCAAAACTCGCTCTTCTCTGACAGTTGTCTGTCTATTCACTGTATCTATGAGTCTGTTTGTATTTTGCTTGTTTATTTTGTTCATTAGATTTCATATGTAAGTGAAATCATATAGTACTTATTTCTCTGATCAGCTTATTTCACTTAGCATAAAATTTCTAGGTCCACCCATGCTGTTGAGAAGGGTAAAACTTCCCTCTTTTTGATAGCTGAGTTGTATTCCATTGTGTAAATGTACCATAGCTTTTAAAAAATATATATTTTATTTATTTTTTTACAGAGAGGAAGGAAGAGGGAGAGAGAGTTAGAAACATTGATGGGAAAGAAACATCAATCAGCTGCCTCCTGCATGTCCCCCACTGGGGATGTGTCCACAACTAAGATAAATGTCCTTGATTGGAATCGAACCTGGGACTTTTCAGTCACAGGCTAACGCTTTATCCACTGAGCCAAACCGGTTTTGGCAGTGCCACAGCTTTTTTATCTATTCATCTACTGATGGTCACTTTGTCTGCTTCCAAATATTGGCTATTCTATATAATAAAAGGGTAATATGCAAATTGATCCTAATGGCAGAACAACCAAAATGACGACTGGACCAGTCACTCTGAGGTGCATTGACCATATCTTGGTCCCTTTCCCCAGCCATAAGGCACCAATCACCGGATGGCGAATGGGGAACTGGGGATGGCTGGTGGTGGGGAGCAGGGCTGGCTATAGGCAGCTGGGGAAGATCGCCTTGGTTGCAGGCCAGGCCTAGGGACCGTACTCACACATGAATTTTGTGCACCGACCTCTAGTTGTAAATAATGCTGCAATGAACATAGGGATACATATATTCTTTCAAATTAGTGTTTCTGGTTTCTTTGGATATATTCCCAGAAGTGTAATTTCTGGATCATAAGGCAGTTATATTTTTAATTTTTTGAGGTAACTCCATACTATTTTGGTTGCTTTATTGATAATAGCTATTCTAAAAGTTAAGAAATAGTATTTCATAATGGTTTTAATTTGCATTTCTCTGATGATTAGTAATGTTTTCATATGTCTATTGGCCATGTGTATGTCTTCTTTGGAGAAATATCTATTCAGGTGACAGGTATGCAATGAACTGAAATGAAAGAGACATTCACAAAAGCCACAATAAAATTAGGCTCAAGCATATTAAGTGAAATGTCCTATTAAAATGATCTAGGGTGTTGCCATGTTCCTTGAATTGTGTTTAAAGAAAAAGGAGTTAAGTTGAAGTGAATGATCTGCTTGATTCAACCTATTTTACTTTTGCATAAATGGTTAAATATTTAGTGCATTCCAAAAGAGTATGTATGCCAGAAAGTGGGCAGTCTCAGCTGGAAGAAAGAATTGTTTATTGCTAAAGGTTGCCTAGTTAAAATAAAATGTAAAAATCTGTAAAAATCTAAATATATGAGTATATATTTAGAGGACCTGTCTGAGCATAGTCATGACTTGTTCTGTCATTTATATGATTTTGTTCTATAGTGTTTACCCTGGTATTCATTAGCACAAGACTAAAATACCTTTCATCTTTGTTTTATATAACAACTAGAGGCCCGAAGCACGAAATTCATGCAGGGGGCTTGGCCCTTGCAGCTGTGGCTGCCTCGGCCCCTCACAGCCCCCACTTCCTCCAGAAGGTCATCTGGACAGTCGTTTGGAAGGTGGTCCAGATGGTTGTTCCTCTGTTTGGTCTAATTAGCATATTGGCTCTTTATTATATAGGATACTTTGTAGTATATTTGAAAAACAGTGTGTCATATTAAAGGTGTACGTCATCTTAAAGGTAAATGTTACTTATTAGAATAGGTCATATGCATATATGATAAAAATATATAAAGGTACAGAAGTTTCAGAGTAAAAAGTAGATCTACTTATTTCCTGCAAGTTCCTCAGTTTCTCAGGTTCCTTCCCTAAAAACCATATCTATTACCAGTTTCTAACGTATCCATCTGGAGCAGTAATTTTTTCAATACTTTGAAAACATTGACTCAGAAAATATGATTATTAAAGGAGTATTCCTAGGAGGTCATAGATTAGAGTCATTTAGAGGATCTCCAGTTGGGAAGCCCACTAAATCAGGATTTAGCAAACTATGTCCAGGTGGCCAACTGTGGCTTACTATCTATTTTTATAAATAATGTTTTATTAGAACTCAACTATGTCCATTTATTTATATTTTCGATGGCTGCTTTTGCCCTATGATGGCAGAATAGATGCAACAGAGACAATATGGCCCTCGAAGGTTAAATTATTTACTATCTGTCTTTTTACAGAAAAAAAATTATTTCCTAGCTGATGCCTGCTAATAATTGCCAAATATTGTTGAACACTTAATACTTAACTACTTTGTGGACTCACCATGTTGCTAGGTATTTTACATAGGTCATCTCATTTAACCATCCAACAATCTTTTGAGGTAGGTAAAATGATTATATTTTTATTTTACAGTTAAGGACACTGAGATGCAGAGAAATTAAATGGTCACATATCTAATAATTGACAGAGCCAGGGTTTGAACCTAGATCTGTCTCATAGCCTTCATTCTCTCTCACTGTATTAGACTGTCTTCTGGTTCCTGCTGTTCTAGTATAGAGTGAGGTAATGGAATAAATAATAAGGAAGGTTGAAAAACTCATGTGCAATGTAACTGTGGTCAGCAGCAGCAAACTGCAGCTTGAGAGCTGCAATTGGCCGACCACTGCTCTAGGAGGCTAGTTTTACAAATACAGCTGAATTTCTTTATTTCTTTTATGTTGAGGCTCTGTGTGCTTACAATTACTAGAGCATAGCAACGATAAATATCACATTCTTTTCAAAATGTACATTTGCAGAATAAGGTTTAAATAAGTAACTTCCCTGATATAATTTTGTATTTTTAACAAATTTAAACTATTCTAAGTTGATTTTGAAACATACATCTCCATTTGCAATTTAGAAATCATCCTTTTTTCATTCTGATTAGATTTGCTCAGAATTTATCCTAACAGAGAAGAGAGTGTAAGGAAATATTTAAGGACAAGCATGCCTCTTGTAATAGCAATTGGTACTATTTATTAAAAGCCAGGTGAGTGTACTAATTGTTTTCACATATTATCTCATTTAATCTTAGCAACAATTCTGTGAGACGGAATCATTTTATTATGTGCATGTTGTAGAAGAGGAAACTGAGATTACTGATTAAGGAAAAAATTAATCTGTCTTATTTCATACTTTCAGAGAAATATTGCTGATTCAGAAGAAATTGCCTAATTCTATTAACTAAATTAAACTGTTATACACTAGAAAGATATATGCCACATGAACATTTTCCCACGCTATTACTATTACCTAGGATTCTAAATAAAAGTGTGAATTACCACACAATATTATGCCTGGTTTTCCTTATTTTTAGATATAGGATATAGAATTCATATTATTAATTAAGCAGATTTACTTGCTAATTATATTTAAGAAAAACTTTTAAAATGTTGGTCGAGATAATGACATTTGCAAATGTGAACTCTTATAAAATAGTAGAATAGCATACATTTTCTGCTTAACTTTTTTCTAATTAAAAATATTCAGCATTATAGAAATTAAGAAAAATACAAAAAGTAGAAAAATACAAAATTTACCTCTAGCCCCACATCCTGTGGCAGTCTTTGTTAACAGCTTGTAGTTCCAGTCTATTTCTTAAGAATTGGCTTTTATTTTTTATAAAGTATCCTATCTAATAAAAGAGTAATATGCAAACTAACCATCATTCTATGACAAAATGGCGGCCTCCCTAGCCACAAGATAGCAGTGCCCAGTCCTCTAAGCCCCGCCGGAGTCCTGACAAAGTAAGCAGCCTGGCGGATGCTGCCCAGAGGCCCTCCTGAGCCTTTATAAAAAACAAAAACAAGTTCACTCCCCATGGAGTGATCCTGTCCCAGCCCCAGCCTGGGTTCTCAGCCTGGGAGGGGCCCGTGGCCCCACAGAGCAATCCCCTCCCAACCCAGCCTGGGGTTGTGCTCAGCCCATGGAGCGATCTTGTCCCAGCTCTTAATCAGTAATCTCAGTTTCCTCTTCTATAACATGCACATAATAAAATTATTCTACCTTAGGGATCTCAGCCACTGAGTCATACCAGCCAGGCAGATATGGAGGAATCTTAAATGTTTCTTTTTTTAATATATTATTTTATTGTTTTTTTACAGAGAGGAAGGGAAAGGGATAGAGAGCTAGAAGCATCTATGAGAGATAAATATCTATCACCTGCCTTCTGCACACTCCCCACTGGGTATGTGCTCCCAACCAAGGTACATGGCCTTGACTGGAATCGAACCAGGGACCCTTGAGTCTGCAGGCTGTGGCTCCATCCACTGAGCCAAACCAGTTAGGGCTGTCCAATGTGTTTAAGAAAAAACCCTATCTAATAAAGAGGGAATATGAAGGGGAGGGCATTTAGGGGTGACCTGGCTATCAAGGAAGGGCAGTTGGGGACCATCAGGCCGGCAGGGGAGTGGTTAGGGTGTAATCATGCTGACAGGCAGAAGTGGTTAGGGGCAATCAGGCAGGCAGGTGAGCATTTGGGAGCCAGAAGTCCCAGATTATGAAAGGGATGTCTGACTGCCTGTTTAGGCCTGGCAGTTGGACATCCCCTGAGGAGTCCCAGATTGGAGAGGGTGCAGATTGGGTTGAGGGACACCCCCCGCCCCCCATGCACAAATTTCATGCATCAGGCCTCTAGTGCAAATATAATTTTATCTCTTTTTGATTTCTCATTATGACATGAGTGCCATCATGCAAGATTCTAAATAAAAATGTTGATAACTACATCTATATATGTAAAAGGCTAAGTGACCGACCGTATGTCCATTCGGCCATCCAACTAACCAACCGGCTGGTACATATGATGTGCACTGGCAATTTAAAATTAAACATTGACTTGCACATGCACAATACAGATAAAAATATTTTATATTTTAATTTTATAATACTACATTATATGTGTTATTTTGACATGTAATTTTTTGCAGTAATGTAATCACCAGTTGAATCTCTCTTCCAATTAATTTTCTTTCAATGTGAATAAATTTGTGCACTGGACCACTAGCAATATAATATTATTAGACTATATTTTACTTATGTTTTTATCAATTTTAGGTATAGGTTGCTTCAAATTATTATTATTGTTATGCCATTTAATCTTCTTTTTTGCATTTTAAATTATAAAAGTAATCATGCTCATGTTCAAAATTTAAATATGGAAATATATAAAGTGAAAATCTTCATCCCACTATGAAGAGTTTTCCGGGTACCCTCTTAGAATTTTCTTATGCCTATGTAAGCACACTTATATCTATTCTTGTTTTACATAGATAGGATCTATTACCCACCCGCCTCTTTGGTTTTACTCTTTTAAATAACACTGGGATAAATCTATTTGTGCAAAAATCATTTTTGTGTTTTTGACTATTTCCTTAAGACAGAGTCTTAGAAGTAGAGGCAGGTCAAAGTAATGGACATTTTGAAGGCTTTTACTAAATTTTCCAAATTTGAAACACATTGCTTTAGGAAGAGCATGCAAATATCACCAAATAATAGATCACCCTATCATAACTTCTACAAAGTATATGGAAAGTAGTGTGCCAATTTCTTAAAATCTTTTCATGAAGGCCTGATATTTATGATATAAGTAGGTAAATATATAGCATAGCTATATTACATTCATATCCATAGTGTTATGGATTTAAAATATTTACATACATATTTGTGCATTTATTATATGTATATTCACACACACTGAATTTGTTTAACTGGGGAAGGTTTAGTCATTTTTTTTTCACTACAGTAGATTTCCACATATTATTTTAAGATTAGCATTGTCATTCTTACTGATATTAACTAGATATTAGCTAGATATTAGCTACCTATCTTTTTCAGTGTCATTTGAGGTTATAATTAGTTCTTTTTAAAAAATTTTGTTTGAATCTTAATTAAATCTTTGCCCAATTTTTAATTTATGTTAAAATAAAAGCCATTTTCCCATAATTACACAAGAAATGAATGTCAATGCATGTAAAAATTCAGGCAAAGGAAATGAATAGAAAAAAAAGGAATAGTTTTATTTATAATCTCACACTCCTTACTAATCTTTTTCTGTATATTCTTTTTCTATCTATGTATATTATGTATTTCAAGAGTCATAAATAACATTTTGCTCTGTATTATTTTTGTGTTCATATGCATACATACTCATATAATAATTTATGTCTTTATATTAGTGGAAAAATATATATACTTTGTTAGCTCCCACCCTAGTAACTATGGGCTGTAGATATCTTTCTTATTGATAAATATGGATGTATGCCACAATTATAATGACTGCAGTGTATTGTAACAAGAGGCTGTGGATATCTTTCTTGTTGATAAGTGTGGTTTTACCCTACACATTCTAAAACTGATAAATCTTTGGTTGTTTCCAGCAACTTGCTATTATGAACAATACTTCATTGAACATTTTTATACATATGACTTTTACCCACTTGTCCAATAATTTGCTTAGGATAAAATAGGAGAATTTTTGTATCAAAGGATATATACATTTAAAATTTGTAGGTTTGTGAAAGAGCACTTTTTACTTATACTTTTTCATAGTTTTGAATTTTTTTCATAAATGATATATGGGGTACAGAATTATCAAATTGCTGTCCAGAAAGAATGCTTTAAATTTTTGTGAAAATGTTATCCTTTATAGAATTATGAATTATTGCATTAACATTTTAAAATTGTGATACTAAACACATTTTAAAGCTTATTTGCTTTTATAGTTTTCTCATTTGTAAATATTCCATTTATTTTTGTGGCCTATTTCTCTATTTTTTTCTTAATCATTTGTTGGCACTCTTAAAATACAACTGTAATTTATTTTAGTGAAAAGTATGAGGTAGAGATTCACTATTATTTTTTCCAAATATCTTTTCATTCCCAGCATGAGTTATTGAATAGTTCATATTTTCTATTTTCTTGAACTATCATATATCACAGACTAAATTTTTCTGTAAATTATCATCTATTTCTAGGTTTTTCTGGTGTTCATTGATCTGCCTCTTATTCTTGTGCTAATCACTGTTTTTACTTCTATTTTTATACTTTTGTAATCTTACCTAATAAAAGAGAAACATGCAAATTAACCATCACTCTGCTATGCCCACTGCCAATCAGAGTGAATATGCAAATTAACCTAACAAAGATGGAGGTTAACTTGCATATGCAGGCGCTGGAGCAGCTGGGAGGGCGGGCCTCCTGCTATGAGGGAAGAGGGGCAGTGGAGGGAGCTATAGGAGTGGTGCTCCAGACAGAAGCAAGGACTTGCTGGCTCCCATGCGGGCTGGGAGCAGGGGCATGTTGGTTCCCTGGCAGCTGGAAGTGAAGACGGGGGAAGGAACGCCTATTCTTGCACAAATATCATTCAACAGGCCTCTAGTATTTATATATTATACTTGTTAGACCTAAAAGTTATTAAAATAATTTTATTCTTGGAAAGAAATTAAACTTGTATATTCGATTTTTTGAAATCACCTTAAATTTAAATTATCTATTTAATGTGCAAAGTAACATTTTTTACCTTATAATAATTTTCTTTAGGTTTTGTAAGTTTCTGCATTATATATGTGAGCTACTTGGTAAATATTTTCATTTTTTGGAAGAAAGACTCCTCTATCCAGCAAAATTATTCTGGGAAGCTACTCGAGGTAGAAGATATAAGAAGGAGGCTTTGAATTATAGGTTGATGTGTGGACTTGGCATAGTGTCTTTCCCAGAGACCTATGGTGGTTGAAGGGCAGGGGTGAGATCAGTGTAGAGAAATGGTAGGATTTGGAGTCTTTTGAAAGGAGTTCTTTTCACATCAGAACCAGTAGGTTTTGAAAAGACTAGGATCTGAATTATTAAGGAATGCTACTTAAATGAAAAATGGAAAGTATTTTTGAAACCAGACTGTGAATTTGAGTGCCAATCCTGTCACTTACTATGTTTGTGATTGTTTAATCCCATTAGGTTTCAGGCTTTAAATTATTTTTTCTGTTATAAAATGAGGATACTGTCACAGAGTAATTATGAGGATTTAATGAGAAAATAAATATCAATTGAATAGTGGTAAGTCTACAGAATTTGCTTCAGAATGTGTACTCTTTTTATTTTTTAATTGTGAAGAAACAGAATTGATGGGGATAAAATTTAGGGCTTGGATTTGAGTATTGGAGAGCTCTTCGCATTTCTTTCATCAATTCACATTAAAAAGGCAGTGGTGTTTGTCCCAGTGCTGGCATAGGAGCAGTACTGTGGGGCAGTGATTTTCACCCTTTTCATCTCATGGCACACATAAACTGATTACTAAAATTTTATTGCACATAAAAAACCCCCCCAAAAACATTAGTTTTCTTTTTTGCTGATCTGACAAAAAATAGGTGTAAGAACTCTATTTGCAACAGCATGAATGGACCTGGAGAGTATTACGTTAAGTGAAATAAGCCAGTCAGAGAAAGATAAGTATCACATGATCTCACTCATATGTATCTAATGAACAAAACAAACTGATGAATAAAATAGATCCAGAGACACAGAAACATGGAACAGATGTCGAACTTCAGAGGGAAGACAGAGATAAATGGGTGGGTGGGAGGGATTAACTGTATATATATATATATATATATATATATATATATATATATATTTAATAAACCCAAACACACATACATACATACATACACACACACACACACACACACACACATAACCCATGTTCACAGACAATAGAATATTGAAGGAGGCCTGGGAGGGGAGGGGGAAGGTGGGAGGGGGGTTCAATTTGAAAAAACAAACAAACAAAGAGGACATCTGTAATACTTTTAACAATAAAGATAGATAAAAAAATTAGGTATAACTTTGATTTACAAAAATAATAGTAATTTCCTAGCCTTTTTGCTACAGAGTGAGTTTTTAAGAAATCAGGTGTCTATACTTATAATATAAAGATTTCTGGTACCAAGAATTAATCTATTAGATGTAACCTTATTATATGACGTGACCAAAAAGATGCAACTTTATTGTATGCCCTATATATTTATGATTCAAGGCAGGGCATTCACACCTAATGGCTATTATGCTGTTGGCTGTTGTCATTTTTTTTAATTTGATAATCTAAGGGAAAGAGGTCAGTGCTCCTGACTAAATAGTCATTGCATGCTTAAAAAATTCTTGCAGCAACCAGTTGAAAATTGCTGATGTAGAGAAATGAGAATTATGTAGTATGTAGCAGGATATTTTTTTTATGTATGTATATCTACAGACACACAGACACACACACACACACACACACACACACACACACACACACACACAACCACACTGTTCTATCAGTCTCATTGTAGATCAGAAAAAGAAGGTGAAATCACGAAAATTCCAGGACCAGTAGATAGAGGAATTGGAGGTTAGAGTTGAGTGAGATAGGAAAGTGCTGACACTGGAGAAATGTATTTAAAAATCCAGGAATTTAACCCCTTTCCATTTTACAAAGTGTCTTTTGTCAAATGAGTTAAGTGGGAAAGCAAAGTAGCAAAACTGACATATTACAAGAGAAGTGAATGCCAAGTATCCCATTTTTACAGATGAAGTAACAGGAGACATTTATGTACCTCATAGAGTGGACATAAGCACAGTAACTGGAAACTCTGACTTACAATGAAAGCTCTGTCACTAATTTGTCATTGGTCCTAAGTGAGTCATGTGTCTGTTCCCTTCTCTGCAAATGTGGAAGCATCTCATCCTGCCATCCCTGATGTTTTTCCTTAGGACCTGAAGCTATCTCAGAAATGCCAGTCCAGATCATATGAGGGCTTTACAGTGAGATCTTTAATTTGTTGTGGAGAATATATACTTCTCTACAGGATAAGCAGGGTCTCTATACAAATTCTCTTAATTTGTTTCTGTGCTTTTGAGAGTGAGCACAAGACCTTATTAAGTCCAGGAAGAACTAATCAATATGTATGACTGATCTCTCTGTGGATATGGAGTATATAGCTACTGAGTGTGATAATAGGTAGCATTGCCAAGAACACAGCTGTAAGACATTCTTCTTTAAAAAGTGGGTGGTTGCCTTAGCTGGCTTTGCTCAATGGATAGAGCACCAGCCAGTGGACTGAAGGATTCCAAGTTTGATTCTGGTCCAGGTCAAATACTTTGGTTTCAAGATCGATCCCCGGCCCTGGTGAGTGTGGGAGGCAACCAATCAATGTGTCTCTCTTACATAGATGCTTCTCTCTCTCTCTCTCTCTCTCTCTCTCTCTCTCTCTCTCTCTCTCTCCCCTCACTCCCACTCTATCTAAAAATCAATGGGAGCCAAAACAGGTTTGGCTCAGTGGATAGAGCATCAGCCTGTGGACTGAAGGGTCCCGGGTTTGATTCCGTTCAAGGGCATGTATCTTGGTTGTGGGCACATCCCCAGTGGGGGGCGTGCAGGAGGCAGCTGATCGATGTCTCTCTCTTATCGATGTTTCTAGCTCTCTATTCCTCTCCCTTCCTATCTGTAAAATATCAATAAAATATACCGTATTAAAAAGCAATGGGAAAATGTCTTCGAGTAAGGATTAATAAACAGTTGGTGGTTACATTAGGTACTAGGTCCTCTGTGTAAATTGTGACTTAGATATACATTTAAACAAAGTCTCCTCAGGGAAAAAGCAAAAAAGGAATTACACTTATGCAAGGCATTGCCCATCATATCTCTAATCCTTACAAAACCCTTGGGAAGTAAATGTTAATATGCATATTTTTATGCATATTTCTAATTTCAGAAAATGAGATTATATAGTTTTATAATTTGTTTCTTCACCTAACATATTTTGCAGAAAATTGCACTTACGTGTCTCCTTTCTTAGGCTGTGGACTTCTTAAAGTTACCAATTCTACTTCACCCATTTTTATTTTTCCAGTGCTTAACATAGTGCCTGGCCCTATGCAAACATTCAGGAAGTGATGAGTAACAGTGATTTAGGCGTGGAGTCAGGTCTCTTAAATAATTGGCCCAGAGTCACTAAATCTTTGTTTTTCTCTTCTTTTAGCATCTCCCCTCACCTTTGAATTTTTGTCACAAATGGAGAAGTGCTTAAAAAATATATAATGCTACATGCTATGTAGCCAAGTTCAACCATGTTGACTCTGCATTCACATAAATTATTCTGGTCTGAACCCAGTTGATAATGCAGCTGTTATTTTTATAATCTCATCCTAAGTACATATTTGCACAACAGGCGGTGTCATCTCATCTGAGTTACTTGGTGTTATTTGCCTGATACTTTAAATTACAGAGCTCCATTACTGAAGTCATTATTTGTGGTTAAGAGGGAGTGGTAAAAGAGTTTCTTAAAATGAGTTTCAAAATGGACCCTCTTTAGATGTCTTTAAATTTATCTTGACTTGACTACCTAGAACAAGTACAAAAAACAGCTCTGTTGCATTTGTTTGTCAGTGTACTGTATAGAAAAATAGTAGACTGAATTTAAAAATTTATGGGTTTAAAAAATCAGTACTTATCTGTGAACTTTTGTTAAATGATTGCTCTTTAAATGTTCTGCCACTTTATTTTATGAGCAGGACTTAAGGAGAGAGAACTCAGCAGGGATGGAATCTTCTCCTCTTGCTGAGTATGATAATGCACTGCAAATGTTGAGACTATTCTGACTATAATATTTATATTACAATGAATCCAAATTGCCAGTAGTTGGAGAACTGGTATTGTTCTGTTTCCCCAGAGATTCTAATTCATGCTACGAATCCTATGGGCTCTCAGAAATGTTAATTGAATTGCTGAATTGCTTGTGTTGGTCTCAATTAAAAAACAAAAGCAACACCAAACACCCAACATCCTGAAATAACTAAGACTTAATTTTTTTTTAGTTAAATTCCATGTCTAGTTTCTAATTCTTCTTTAACATGTAAGAAAATAATTTATTTTTTTTTTAAATAGGAACTACAAAATTATTCAGATTTTTTTTTCAGTAAGATTAAACACTCTATAGAGTTATAAAACTTTCATATTGGGACAAAAGTTTTTGTGAGCTTACCCACATTTAACACAGTTGCCCTTTGACCCAGCAGATATTGAATTTGAGTGAATTACCTAGGGACTATGCTTTAAAATAGATTGTGAGGCCATATTTTCAGAATATGGCAAATCAATAGGTCTGGGTGGGATCCAACAGTCTTTAAAAAAAATTATTTTAATAAGCACCTCAGGTATTTCTGAAATAGGGAATCCAAAGATTGTGTTTTGATAATCACTGTTTTCTCCAGTCCTACTTACACAAGACCTTCTTTGACTGTTGTTATTAAACTGATACCATTTATGTCTCAAATCAGATAAGCTGCAAAAAAAAGGTATATTAAAAAAACTAATAATGATATGTGTTATTTCACAGAAATATATTTTGCTAAGAAAAGAGAAGACATGACAGAGGAGATAAAAGAGAATAATTTTATTGAGTGAAAAGTTACTCCCAAAATTTCAGTTTTCTTTTTGATTCACTGCCAAATCTTTGTGTAATTCTGGTCAAGTGGCTTTGCTGCTTTATACTGTATAAAGTGTAAAGTTAAGCATTATATGGAATTTTTTGTAGTCAAGACCTCAACTACAAAGATTTTGGGGATTTAGTAACTCCGTGTTTCTGTATATAGGTCTTGGAAATTTGTGGGCTATATTTGTTTGGACTTGGTTCATTGCAATAAGCTCTCTTTGTAAAAAGTGGAAGACATGCTGTCTTCTAAATAATCTCATTTATTTTAAACGTAGACACAATTTTCGTATTGGCCATCCTTATTTACTGACCAATATATATATATTTTAAAGTTATATATATATTTATATTTATACACACACACACACACACACACACAGATTTTATTGATTTTTTACAGAGAGGAAGGGAGAGGGATGGAGAGTAAGAAACATCAATGAGAGAGAAACATCGATCAGCTGCCTCCTGCACACCTACTGGAGGTGCCTGCAACCAAGGTACATGCTCTTGACTGGAATTGAACCAGTGACCTTTCGGTCTGCAGGCCGACGCTCTATCCACTGAGCCAAACCAGTTAGGGCTAAATATATTTTTATTTATTTCAGAGAGGGAGGGAGAGAAAGATAGAAATCATTAGTGATGAGATAGAATCATTAGTCGGCTGGCTGCCTTCAGTATGCCCCCTACTGGAATCCAGCCTGTAACTCTGGGCATGTGCCCTGACAGGGAATTGAACCCCTGACTCCTGATTCATTGGTCAGTGCTCAAGCACTGAACCTCCCCGGCTGAGCCACTAACAGATTTCCTTGAATTGTTATTTCATGAGAGCAGAAAAGTTCTGGCAGTTGTGAAAATTTGTCTAATTTAGGCAATTCTATCTCTGATTTACCATTCTGCTACACATGTGGGCAGAGGTGATTTGGCAGGCCTAAGAAATGCAACATTATTTCTTTCTTTTCTGACCCCAAAATACCTTGATCCTGACCATATATAATGTGTTAAAAAAAGGCTTAGGCAGTGTTACATTAAGGTGTCTGGGTATACTTCCCACTGAGTGTTGATAAAATATAAAATTGTAGAATCCTAGAGTTGGTAGGGACTTTAGAAGGAACAGGTGTGTCAGTTCTTGAACACCATCTATAGCTGGGCCAGCTTTAATGATCACCGGTGGAGCTTTTCAAACATATTAACTCCTGACCCACTCAAGGAAATATGGTTCAGCAGGTTTGGGGGTAGGGTCCAGAGATTTTAATTTTATAAAAGCTGTCTAGCTTAGTTGATTACATTATCAACTAAGTTTTGGTACAATTTTCAACTCAGTGTAAGAATTTTTTGGCAAAGCATGACTAGCCTTAACTTTGACAATTCCAGCAATAGGTCTCTATTTTGTGAGACAAATTATGCCTTTGATTTTAAAGATTTGTCTGGACTGAGCTAAAATCCATCATCTTGTAGTCTCCACCCACTAGCATTATTCTTTCTTTTGGAAAGAAGAAAAGAGAAAACTTTTCATCAATATTTACCATATTATACTTACTGTGCTAGATATTACCTCTTTTTGTTGGCTTGAAAATATTAAACTAGATAGTTTCCTGAGCTGCAAAATGGATTACCAGAGTACATAAGCAGTTATCAAAATGTCGTCAGTCAACACATGGGGATCCTTGAGAACTTTTCAAGGGGTCCGAAAAGTCAAATCGATTTCTATCATGATATTTTTTTTTGAGGTGTTGACATTTATACCAAGGATACAAAGCCATTTTGGGCAAAATGAGTGGTGCCTTACATAAATCAGAGCAGTGGCACCAAAGTCTATTACTAATCATTGAGTTTTTTTAAATCATCACCACCCTCAGGGGAGAAAAAAGCCAGTTTCACTCAAGAACAGTGCAGATGAAACAGTAAAGTAATTGATTTTATTCATTCTTGACCCATAAGTACATCTTTTAATACTCCATGATAAAATGGGAAGTATGCATAAAGCCCTCATGCTGCATACCCTAGTACAATGGTTATCTTGAGGAAAATCACTTGTGTGATTGAGTTGCAAGCTGAACTAATTGCTTTTTTTTTTTTTCATAGAACATCATTTTTACTTGAAAAAAAATGACTGACACACAATGGTTATTCAGACTTGGATGCTTGGCAGACACATTCTAAAAAATGAGCAAAGTGTCTGTACCATTGTAAGGAAAGCAACTGATATTGTTTGTTGTCATTAATAAAATTTGAGCTTTCAAGAGAAAATTAGTTGTTTGGAAAACTTGTATCTACCACTATGAGGTTGATGGCTTCCCAATACTTAGACGCTTTTCTGATAAGATTGGTAGTGATATTAACAAATTTGATTTTTAAAAATACTGAATAATGAAATATGTCAATCTTTTAAAAATCTGCAAAACACAGTGAATGGATATTTCCCTAATGAACCAATGCATGTTACAAAATTATGCATGGATTAAAGATGCATTTAGAGAACAGTGTGTTTTAAAGTAACAGAATACAAAAAGTTCATTGATATTCAGGTTCCAGATTACATATTGTAATTAACCTTTTAGAAGCTATTACCTATCAAATTTTGATATAGATCAAAGAAGAGCAGCAACTATCATGTGGAAAGGCTTTTTTTTTTATTTATTATTGTCTTAAGTTTTACATGTCTCCTTTTCCCCTGATTGACCTCCTCCGCCCCCAGCCCTTCCCACCCCAGGCAAGCCCTCACCGGAAAGGCTACTAAAATACTCTGCCTCTTTCTAACTTTATATCCATGTGAAGATGGATATTTTTCATATATTTCCATCAACTCAACATATCACACAGATGGAATGCAGTAACAACTATGAGAATCTGGCTGTCTTTTATTAAACCAGGCACTTAAGAGATTTGCAAAAATGCAAAATAATACCTATATTCAAATTCTTCGTTTTGGAAAATGTGCTTATACTATTTTAAAAGTATGTTGTTTATGTTACCATGTAAATAATTACTATTTAATTGTATGTTTTGCTTTAAATGAATAAATAACAAATGTTTTCTTAGCTTTAGTTTCTAATATAATAAACTATAGGCCTGGAGCACAAATTTGTGCACAGGTGGGATCTCTCAGGGTGGCCTGTGGAGATCGGGCCCCAGCTTGTGCCCCAAGCCTTGCAGCCCTGCCTGGCACCCTGCCTTGGCCTGGAACCACCCCCTCATCTGCTCCACCATCCTGCTTGTGGGGTGATTGGTCAGGGCCAGATACCACCCTTCCTCCCCATCTTGCTTCCTCAGCACCTGGGAGCCGGTTGGCGGTCCTGCTCCTTGCCTCTGCACCAACGATTGCTGTCTGCAGGGGTGATTGGCGGGGGTGGGGTGGTGGGGGGGACAGTTGGGGCCCCTGCTCATACCCGCCTTGGCCTGGCACTACCTGCTCACCTGCTCCACCATCCCGCCGTGATCCCTGTTCTCATCTGGGCCCGTCTGTGCTGGCAGCGTGTTGCCCAAGCCTGCCATGTTCCACACCATCCCCTGGTGGCCAGCACATGTCATAGGGAGAGGTCAAACTCCTGGTTGAATGACTGCCCAAAGGGACAACTTGCATATTAGGCTTTTATTATATAGGATATTGATAAACTGAAGCATAGCTTTCTGGGACTCTCTTAATTTTTAGAAATGTCATGGATCCAGAGACCAAAGAGTTTGATGATCTCTACAGATTATTTCAATGAACTGTTTCTAGAACTTGCAACCTTTCTAATGGTTCCTGTGAGATTTCTTAGCCAATCTCTTCTGCATACTTGTCAATGTCCCTTCTAAATGGTGGTCCTCAATACTAAAATCATATTGAAGATGTAGGCTGAACAGCATAGAATAAATAAATGTACTAGTATAAATAGGTTTTAATAATAATAAAAATCTTTGGAGATCTTTAAGAATAGGAGAAATTTATTTTTTTGAGGCAATAGGTATTTGTTCCAGGAAAACAAAGTGTTAGACTGGTAACATCTTAAGTTATCTTCCTTGACACCTCAGAAATACTCTTACTTTTGCCCTATAAGATATAAATATCAATAACTAACCCTGAATTTTCCATCCATTATTCTGATGTTCTTAATTATTAGTAATTGCATTTTTTTAAACAAATTGGGCATTAGCTTGGTATCAGTTCCTTTCATATCTCATTTTTAAATAATTCAAATTCTAACTAAATGAATTCAATTACCCATTTGGTGCTTGAAACTTCTTGCCAAAGCAAATTTAAAAAAAAGGGATGGGAATAAAAAAAGAAATAGGTGTGGCTTAGAGACAGCTTTAAGCAGGATTTAAAAATTTAGCTTGAAAGCTTTTAAAGCTTAATTATACAGGGAGGTGGCAGTGTTTTTATTTGCTGTTTACCTTTGATCTAGTACCTATTTTGGGGAGAGTCGGACATGCTTTTGTGAAAATGTTTATGAGTTCTTCATTTGAGGTCAGGATTCTTGTTTGAAGTTGCTTTTTTTCTCTTTGTAAGTTAATATTTGACTTTTGCTGCCAGATTAATAGCAAGTTAGCCAGGATTTAGGTGACTACTTTTTAATGTATAAGTGATATACTGAATTTTAGAAATAGTTTTATTGTTTTGGGACAAATTAAACATGTTAAGTATGTAAAAATCTCAATAACACCAACTCATAAGGATAAGAAAGTAAAAATAAGCCTATATCTCACTTGATGTTAACATTTTTGTTAAAATGTAGTTTATTTTGTGAAACAGGGGTGTGTGTATACACATTTAATTTTTTGTAAATTAGTTCTTATTATGCATGTTGGTTTTTTATTCAATAGTATATTTATTGATATAAAATTATGGCCATAATATATTTTTGGAAGTAGCATAGCAAACTTGAAGGAGATCGACATTAAAAATTTTTGACACTTGTTGTCAAATTACCATTTAGTAAAGTTGTACTTAATTTATAATTTCAACAATGGTACATAGATGTGTTTATTTTTCAAACTTTCACCAATACTATTTTTTGACCATTTTAAAAATATTTTGCCAATATTGTAGTTGAAAATATTTTATTTACATTTCTTTGATTAAGGAGAGTGTACATATTTTATATTATTGGACATTTGTATTTCACTTGTACATTTCCTCTTTATATTCTTTGTGCATTTTTTTTAACTTAGGAGGGTATATTTCTTTTCTTTTTTAAAATATATTTTATTGATTTTTTACAGAGAGAAAGGAGAAGAATAGATAGTTAGAAACATCAATGAGAGAAAAACATCGATCAGCTGCCTCCTGCATACCCCCTACTGGGGATGTGCCCACAACCCTTGACCGGAATTGAACCTGGGGCCCTTCAGTCCACAGGCCAACGCTCTATCCACTGAGCCAAACTGGTTAGGGCTCTTGGTGCATTTTTATATTGAAGTATTTGTAGCAGTGCATTTTTGATTTAGTAAATGAAGACTTGCAAAAGTTTGATAATCAAATAATCAGAAGCATGTCATCACCATGGTCACATGTTATAGTTTGTGGCCCAGGTTGGATTATTGATTGAAAAATCCTTGAGAGGAAAAGACATGGTTATTTATTTGTTTTTAAAATTTTTAAAATTTGAGTTATAATTGATATATAAAACTGTATTAATTTTAGGCATACAAAATTATTTTATTATTATTTTTTTAAATATAGTTCTTGTTTTCACTAGTTTATATCTCCCATTTCCCCCCATTTACTTCCCTCTTCCTAGCTCCTCCCCACCCTCCAGGTCTTTACCACCCTATTGTCTGTGTCCATAGGCTATGCATATCTATCTATAATAATATAAGCATAATATGCTAATTAGACTGGACATCCTTCAGTCCTTCTGATTGAAGCTGGGGCTATGAGGGAAACCCAGGTCCCAGGTACCTGCTGGCGGCTGGAGGGAAGCCTGGGTCCCAGGTGCCAGAGGGAAGCTGGTGCAGGCAGCCGGGGGAAGGAAGGCCTACTCTTGTGTGAATTTCATGCATATATATATATGCATGAAATTATATATATATGCATAGTGGTACCTCGAGATACGAGTGCCCTAACATACGAGATTTTTGAGATACGAGCCGTTGAGCGAGCGATTTTTGCTTTGAAATATGAGCAACATTTGAGATAGGAGTCATCGCGCAGATCGGCCTGCTGCACACGACCCACCAGTTTACCGCGACTCGAGCGTCTCATAGTTTCCCACGCCTCAAGGTTACGGAACGAATTAAACACGTATCTCGAGGTACCACTGTATATGGCTAGGCGACTGTCTGACCAGCCAGTCAGCTCTGACTGGCTGCTATATATGACGTGCACTGATTATCAGATGCTCAACACAGAAGCTGCTGAGCTTTGGTGACTTGGCACAGGTGGTTCTTGGGTGACACACCTGGAAACAAAGAGGAGGGAGACCGATTCCTCAAGGGGCCATGTGATTCTGCCTTCAGCAATGGGTTATGTTATTGCTGGGGCACTGTTGGCCCCAAATCTGGTTTACTGCTTACCCAATGATGTCACCCCAGGTGTGCAGCAGGCAGGGAGAGACCACTGGGTGAGTTCAACTCACCCAGTCCTGCCTGCCCTGCCTGCCCTGCCAGCCACCTTCTAATTAATTTCCTTTCAATGTGCATGAATCCATGCACAGGGCTACTAGTAAGTATGTAAATTCTTTGGCTTATCTCTGCTTGTCTACCCAACCCCACATTGAGATATGTCAGTCTGTTCCTTGCCTCCCTGCTTTGCGTCTTATTTTGTTGGTCAATTCATTTTGTTGTTCATTAGATTCCACAAATAAGTGTGATCATGTGATATTTGTCTTTCTCAGATTGGCTTATTTTACTTAGCATAATTTTCAGCATTCATTTGCCCAACTGGCATGGCTCAGAGATTGAGTGCGGACCTGTGAGCCAGGAGGTCATGGTTTTATTTCTGATCAGGATACATGCCTGGGTTGTGGGTTCGATTCCCAGGAGACAATTGATCAGTGATTCTCTCCCATCATTGATGTTTCTAGAAAGGAGGATCTTTTACCCTTTGGGACAGCATATATTTTCTTTATTTTAAGAAACATTTTGTGTTCTTATTGTTCAGTGCAATCTCTAACTACTTGCTGAATTAATGAATGAACAAACAGGAATGGAATAATCTATGGTCATTGGGTGTTCTGAGGATTCATTTTACTAAACAGATTGTGATTTTCTACAACAGACAGTAATTTGCTTTGGCATTTTTTTCTCTGTCTTCTGACTTTTGTGCTGCCCTCAGGACCAAAGTGGCTACTTTTATTGTAGAAATGTCTTCTTCAGCCTAAACATTTTTAGTTCTCAAAGAAGTAGCTTGCTTCAAGTTGTGTGTTAATTCCTGTAAGTTGATTCTTGCCTCTTTGGCCATCATAATATATTGCTTGTTTATTTCTAAATTCTCTGCAGGAGTAAGTATGTACTAAATTCTTTTTCTCTTTGTTATAATAATGAACTCTGTGATTTTTAGAAACTTAAATTTTTAAAATTGTTTGCTACAAAATTCACCAATAGTGTATATCATTTGATAATGAAATACAGAGTTGTTTTTAACATATGTAGCAAGACTGCGTTGATATGACAAACGAGGTTTGTTGACTTCATGTTAATGCATATTAAAATATTATTTGACCTGAATGTCTGGAATTTAACTTATTCCAAAATTTAAAATATTTCCAGAGTTAGAGATCTTAACTTAAAGAGTACAATTATTGAAAAAAAGAGCTATACTTTGCCACAATATTTCTAGGTGCATTTTATTTTATCCCCTAAAATTTAAATGCAAATGAAAGAATGAGATGTATTGTGTATATTGCATAATTTCAATTCATGCTTTAAAAAATATTTGCTGGAAGAACAAGTTGTGATTATTTAAAAAAATGTAGTAGTACTAAAAGCCATTTTGGATTCTTCTATACATTTTGCTATAGATTTATTTTGTGGATAACTTCAAAGCTATAGTTTATAATTCATGGCAGGATAAAGTATGAGAAAAGCTTATAATAGAACCAGCATTCTTTTCTGGCTTTGAATGGTATACAGAGTGTGTCCACATAGGGTTGTGTGATGTCCCAGGTAAAATTGCTCTCCTGGTTCCTAAGACACCAGAAAGTCATGAGGAGAAGGGTGTAATACTACAAAAAAATGAGAGAGCTACCTTCCCTTGGCCGGACTCTCCTGGACTTCTTACATCAATGGAAGTAGGCATCACAGAGCTGCTGCAAACTGGATTGGGGAAGGCCCCAGCACCATTCCCTAAAAAGAGAAGGAGGTCTGGGTGAAGAAACCTAATGGGCATAATAGCCATTGATACTTAAAGCTGTCCAAATGTCCAGGACAGATTCATTATCTGTTAATCCTGACTGGAAAATACAATAAATTATCTGGATCACTTAGGTAAAAGCATGTTATAGGAGCTGGGGAAGGGCTGAGTTAGATATTTATTTTGTGTCTCAACTTAATTCAGGTGCCGATACCCAATTTATTATGGCCATTTGTGCTATAAGTGCAACATTGGGAGCAGTGATTCCTACAAATGATGTTGATCAAGATTCTTTTTTTTTTTCAGAATGACTTAAAAAAAATCTAGTTAGCTAAGTAGGTTAACTAATCTAGATGTTTACTGGATATATATATATATATATATATATATATATATATATATATATGTATATATATTAAACAGTTTTGGATCAAACCAATCCCTAGAGTCTAGAAAAGTTTCTGACCTAAATTAGGAACCTAAGCTCCATTATTATTTTCAGTTGAACCCTACATATAGCCATCCTCACATTTGGGAAAGAATATGGCCTTTGCAACAAAGTTTCTTTGTTTTCATGGAACTAAAAATGTGCTGTAGTTAGACCAAACAATAAAAATAAACTGCCAAACTACCTTCTAATGCATGGGGGTTCTGGAGAGAGGAAACCATAGATATTTAGAGGCATAAAGTGACTCATTGTGCTAGTTAAACTTTTTACAAGGCTAGCTCTGTGTGTTTGAGTTGCATCTGTTACCTCTTCAGCCAGAACTAAAGTGTGTGCAAGCAAAAGAATTTTGAATTGAATCGTGGCTCATACAGAATGCATTGTGTATAACCTGAGAGTCTAAAAGGGTTCCACACTTTATGTAGAACAAAAACGGCATCCTTTCATGTTTATTCTACCTATATGGTATTCTCATTGAACACATCCAAGATATTGTCTGTGAAGCTAATTCATTTTAACTTGCAGACATAAATGAAATGTTTTTCAAATGTAACTTGTAAGCCTTTATTTCTTTTTATAAAAATATTTCCTTTTGTACTTACACTTTTAAACACCAAGTTTATTACTAATGTTATATAAAAAGCTATAATGGGTGGAGATTTTTGCATTGTTATCAATAGAATAATGAAATAATTGTTTCTTTTGTTATTGTCATCTTAGAAAGAGTTGTTAAAGGAGATGGGAACAACTGCCTGACTTAAAAGTAGTATGATTTGTAGTCAAATGTATACTTCTTTAATAAAGAATCGAAAGGCGACTTACCTAATCTTTTTAATTTCATTTTCTCTCTAAATTTTCAGGTCACTTTCATGAATTCAAAGGCAATTTACCAGTGATTTTGGGTGCTGGGGCTGATTTTTTTTGGCGTATTTGTAAGTATTTATTTATTACTCTTCTCATTGTGTCATGGAAATTATAGTTTGTAAACAAGTTCTTAAGTTCTCTAGTGTGTGAATTTTTATTAGTTTTTTTTGTAAATGTTTTTTAAGTGTTATTATTTTTTTGTGTGTGTTTTCTTAAGAGGATTTTAGAAAAAATATTAGGGCCCATTACAATACACTGAAAGAATAGACATCTTACTTTTTCAGAGGAGGCTCAACTGTAGAAATGATTTACCTTAAAGGAGCTTGTCTATGTATACATGGATAGTTTATCCTGGTAAATTCTTAGTCTTTGTCTGGAATTGAAAAGTGCTGTGTGCTTGTGGTCACAGAAAAAAGGTGAGATGATACAAAATTCAAAGAGCTGCCAGTATAGGAGAAGATCATGTACTAAGGAACCAAAGACTCAGTTAGTGAATGTATAATGTATATCAAATTGGGGGCCTTTCTTGCTTTCTTCATTATCTCTCAAAGCAATATTATATTTTAAATGGTATTTTGGAGAACAAGGAAAGAAGGTAAGAAGGTAAATTTCAAGAAAAAATTTGAATAAAACTTAATGATCAATGAAAGTACTTTAAATTGATATATACTTGTTAATATTGAAGTACTTTAGAGTAGGTGGCTGGTATAAAAGATGTCTGTTAAAAAACAGACTATTTAAGTAGAGTCTAAAATACATTTATAAGTATAGTATGTTGCAATCCACTGGCATCTCAAGGTCTGCTTTACATTTGATAACCTCAAAGATAGGAACTTTTCCTCTATTAGTGTTCTCTGATCAAGAACTTTAGAGAATATACTTCTAGGAAAGCATTTTTTAAAAAAAGTAACATTATAAGTTAAAGTTTAAGTTATTCAATATTTAAGCAGAAAGCAGCAAAAATTTATTTAAAACCAGCTTAACGGCTAGAGATGGAAAATGGAGATGGAGTTAAATGGATGATGCAAGGACATACTCCCAGGACCAAACTGGAATTACAACTAAAATAAAAACAGTTTTACCGTTCTCTTAGTAGTACCATTGATTGGGGCTGGCATTTAGAATGAGCCTTAGAAAGTAGACACAAATGTTTAATGTAGTTTAATACATTTTGTATGTTTTTAATGTTTTAAGAATAACATCTTATTTTTATGAAACTATCAATTCACATTTTATTTGAAACTATTCTTATGTAAAACACAAAATATTAAACTACACGGTTCATTTGCATTAAATATAAGCTTTTAATTTCTGCAACGTATTTTAGGATTAGAAGGCAAAGAAGATGGGGAAAGAAATGTAAACTATTTTCAAGGGGCTCTAGAAAAAAAGGATGATTTGAAGGGACTGAGCTGATCTTACTAGAAATCTGAATGAAAGGGAATAATTTTGAGTTGTTGTAATCTTATTTTAGTTGCTTTATCTTTTACCTCCTTTCACTCTTCTGTCATATTATTCAGTCATTTCCTTTGGTAGGTTTTTAAGATGATTAAAATTTTAAAAATGGCAACTACAAGATAGTTACTGGCATTTCAACTAAGATAGCCTTTATTGAAATATTCTCTTCAGTTGTCATCACCTGAAGGCTCTCTGTTTCCTGAATTTTTTGCTCCCTCCCGATCCCATCCTACACAGACTTAATTTTGAATGGAGGTGACTCAAATAATTGAGATTTTTCTTGTAATTTAACAAAGAGATGCTAAAAATAGGAGACGGGTCTCTGTGGGTATAGTTTTCATATGGTTATTTCTGGAGTTGAACTTCAGATTTTGCCTTGATTACTTAGACAAAAGTAATGCTAATCATACAGGCCTTAAAGTAATTGTTCTCCAGTTTTGAGAATTTCCTTATGCTAGATTAGGGCATGGGCTTTGTTGTTCCTGTAGTCAGTGGTCTCAGGCTTCCTTAGGGCCCTCTTCTGACTGTGGAACCTTCTTATTAAAGAAACTTAGCAAGATAGTATGACTAAGATAAATCAGATAAAATTAACATGGCATCCAGAATGCTTGAGTTCCCATTTCTTTCAATTATTATGGAAACTGTCTACCACTTACACTGAATGATGAGACAGCTAAAACAATAAAAATATTTATCTATTTTTGGCTTAAGAACAAGCAAATGGGATCAGTGACAATGGCTTCTTTTAGGAACTTTAATTTCCATGTCCTGGGACTGCTTATTTGCTACATGATCTAAGGCAGAAAGTTATACCTTATGGCCATGGGAAGGTTTCTTAGTAAGGTGTGCAGAAGCCGGTCTGTGAGATAAGGAAGGTGGGATATTGTTTTGCACATCCATAATGAATGGGCCACACCAAGGGTGTGTGAGAACCGATTGGAATCTTACCTACTCACATCTACTACCTAGGTCAGAAGAGGAAAACACTGTGAACAAAAGTGGTTATCTTTTCAGAAGCTGAAGGCATCTTATTATAGGTTTTTATCTCCCTCTTCAAAAATGAAAACTACCCTTTTCTTTTTCCAAAGTAGTCATTGTGTAATAGGACCTTGTTTTCCATGTTAATATCCCACATTTAGTTTTTTTGTGTCTAATTAAAAAATATCTATGGAATTCTGACCATTTAATTTACCAGAGCAATAAATGATTGATTAAAAACAAAACAAAATAAAACAAGACAGAAATAGATCATTAGGTAACCTGCTTTACCAGGTTACCCAAGCCTTTTTAATAATTTGAAAATGAATTCCCTTTTATAAAATGCTACCTCTGTTCATGGTCTCTACTAGCCACCTTTTCCCTGAAAAAGGTACGAAAAGTATTTTATTGTCTGGTACAAAGAGTGATTATTGCTTAGCTCATGCTTCAGGAGATAATAATAACAATATCTTGATTTGGTATGACCCTTGTTTTTGCAGATATTAAATTGGCTTAATTTTTGCAGGACTTAACCTTGTAGTGCTCTTTCCATTATATCAGGCTGTCCTTTCTCAGAGAGTATTTTAGCTTTTTCTTTTGTTGTTTTTGATCACTATCTCAGTCTTCCTTGATTGCTATACAAATATTTTTGGAAAGTTGAGGTAGAATAAGTAAGTCAAGGAGGAGATTGCAGAGCGCTTTCTGCCACTTCATTTTCCTATGTTCCTAGATCATTTGCTCCTCTCCGACATTGGCTATCCCCCTCTTCCAAAACTGTTACAGGTTGTGCTTCTGCTGAAATTTTTGAATGGCATGAAATTTTCGGAAATTAGCAACAACAACAACAAATCACGAATTCCTCTTTTTTTTTTTTTTGTGATATTTTTAAATGGATAAAAACCTATTTCAAACTGAGCATAGCCCACCCAGTCTAAGCTCCTTCAGTGAAAACATCTGTGATTTTAAGGACAAGTAGGTCTAAATGCATTATCTTTAAAAAATATTATTCCAGGCTAATCTTGACATAGAGCAGGTAAATAAAAAAGATGAGCTGTGAAAATCCACAAATAGGGCTTGAATGCCATTTTCCATGACAACGGGCGCTGCCCCACGAAAGCATTAATGCTGGGAATGTAAGGAATTTAAAATTGTGCCTTCTCAGTTTTACAGTTGTGTGCTCATGTTAATTAGAGATATACTGACATTTGAAGTGTCTGCATTGATACACACAGCTACTATACATTTGTGAACCGTGGCTAGAAATCTACTTTAATTGAAAGCAGTTTGCTAATCTGAATGTGTATATCCATTATATTTTAAGCTTCTTAAAGTTTTTATTCTAGTGCCCTTAGACACTTATTCTTTCTGCTTGCTTCATTTTCTGCTTCTAATTTATACCTGAAAGTGTATCCTGGTCTATTTGAATCTCTTAGTTGTGTTTTGGAGCAATATGGATGGAATGTTAAGAAAAAAAATTTTAACAGCATCCTTTATTTGCTGTAGTTTGAATCTTTCTTTCCTCTCTGACTTTCTAAATTGTTGGTTTTCCTTGCAATCCTTTAAGATGGCCTGCCACGGAAATAAGGTAGGATTTAGGTTTATTGAATTTGCTTTACTGGCTATCTTTAAGCACTAAAAAGCTACTCTTCACTATGGTTTTAGCTGGAAAAGCCCGTGTTAGAGACCTTGATGGAATGAACAAGGAAGAGGTGATCTGGTTTTCCTAGTATAACTAAGGTTCATCTTTTTCTCTTGATGACAAGCCATGTATCTTAATTTTTGATTTGCAGATATATCCACAATAGCTTGATGACTTCTTGAGGTCATCTTTAACCCTAGAGGTTTTGCTTTGTCTGTCTTATACTTACAAAGAAAGATTAGACATCTCTCTTTTTTTGAAGGTCTGTATTTCTTAAGAATTTGCCTGTCAGGACTTAACCTAATTGTTTTCTGCTTGTTGTTTAATGAAACTCCCATACTTACTTTTTGGATCAGTCCCTGAATATTATGCAAGACCAATTACAATGAAGCTTCCTTTTTGTTGCCCCAGAACACACTGCTCTAAAAAGTTTGTAATATTCTGTACTTGTTTCATTAAGCCATTTTATTGGCACCATTAAACCACTGAAACCTGGGACCATTAAAACTTAGTTCTATTATTATTATTAAGGCTTATTTTTACCCTTTATTACTTTTTTTCCACTGTACTAAGTTCTTCTGTTTTTATTCTTTCATGTTGCTTACTACATATTGTGCCACCACAGCAAATTTTTGTAATTTTAAGTTAATTGCTCAATTATCAGTGATAGTCATGAAGTACTTGAAACATGTGCAGTTGGAAGACTTAAAAATTTAAAAATAAGTTGATGTGTCATAATCTTAAATGTGAAACGTGCCAATATCTGTAGGCATAAAAATACACCTCCCGAGCTAGGCATTTCAGGGAAGGCAAAAACTGACTCTTAAAATCAGGGCTTTTGTCAGGCACTGAAGTGTGTCATCTTCGCTAATTTCGAACAACATGTCTAAATTTGATCGTGGTTTACTTTAAAAACTCTAAAAATTTGGTCATGGTTATAAAGGAAAAGGGAAACTGTATTGATTCTATTTAAATGTTTAACTGGAACCTCACAATCACAATACTCACTCTAAAGTGGAATTTAGTGTGAGGTGGATCTGTGCTGATGCCAATTAAGGAAGCTGAATGACCTCTATATGATATTTCTTTACTCATGAGGCAATCTGAGGGCAGTGTTGCTGTGAAGTTAGTATGTTGATTTATTTATATAGAAAAAAACCCATGAGAGCAATGACACTTGGGGACTTATTTTGAATCCTACACAGTAATATTCTCAGATGCCTTTAAGATAACTTACACATTATGGCAAAATAATTATTGTAATTCTTTTGGCAACTAGGCGAATTATCATTACATTTTGCATTAGTATTCCGTTTAGGGTTCTCTCTAAACTAATATAGTGCCAATGGCTCTTTTTTTAGATGCTATTATGGTTCTTTTACATTTTTATAGTATTGTAGTAAAGCTAAATTTACTGGCTACATTTTGAAGGTGGAGTAGAGCAATACGAGAGTCAACATTAAAGTGATTCAGTGCCCTTTGGAGAAAAATTCTTCTTGACTCGAGATTGAAAACAATGTGGGGTTTGGGGGTAGTTTGCTAAGAGCAGCTAATAAACCTGAATATTCCCCCCAAAAGCTGCTCTCCCAACCTGTTTTAAACGAGAAGATAGGCTTAATCATTGTCCAGTATTCTTACATAACTTCCATTAATATTGCAAGATATTAGATGTATGCAGAGAAAGGGAAATAAAGCCATCATTTGAGCTGGGAAGTCATCTCAAATATAAGGAAGTAAGAGAGCACCAATGAATGCAATGATTATGCATAGCTAGCTATTATTTTAAAATGTAATGATCTATAAGATATGAAATAGAATTCTATAAAAAGCAGTTTGTCTATAATTCTGTAAAAAACAAGTCATTGATTTACTCAAGCATTTACATAGAAATATTTTAGTAATGATTCAGTTTATAAAGATTGTTTGAGTATGTAACAAATTCTGGTTCATTTTGTTGTATGCTTGTCTCTACACATGACTCTTAGCATATAGTTTTATTTGAAATACATATTTCATGTTATCTTACAGTATGGCTATAAATGTTCATATTTATCTAAATTATTGCCAGCCACAAGCATCAAAATGTGAGTTAAATATTGCCAGTAAAGATATAAACATTTTCTATGTTCTCTTCCTGCTTCTTTCTCCCCACTTGTCTTCTCTGTATCCTCCCTTCCTCTTGCTCTCTTTGTCTCCCTCTCTGATTCAAAGTCTGTTGTCTTATTTCAGAACATATTTCTTCCCACTCTAGAGCATCAGCAGAGTCTCACTTCATTTGGAAGACTCTTGATTATAAACTTAACTGATAAAATTTCCATATGTTCGGCTGTGTCAGAGCACCTCAGGTCTGTTTACATCTTAGTCTAAGAACACTTACATCTTACTCTGACACTGAATGCCACGAAAAAAGGCCTATCCTATCTTTTTATCACCCTGTTGGAATATTGCTACCATTTTATGCCAATAGTTATCTTCCGAAATACAGATTTCACACCCTAGGTTTTTGGGTTTCTGTTCTTTCTACATTTCTCTCTTTCCTTCTCTGAGATTGTATTTTCATTTAGGTCCTTGTGCTGCTGAATGGAATTTCAGTAATGGGCAGAGCGATTGTTGCTTGTCCTGATGAGTTTTTCCTGGAGATGTGTGTCACTCATATTTAGGGAGAGCCCGTGGGAGGAGCAGGTTTCAAAACGAGCTCTTATCCTGGCAGGTACCAGGGACTAGGACTTGTTTTGCTTATTGTGGGAACCTCTTTCACATCCCACGTGGTTCAGGGTTTTTGTTCAGGGTTCGGGTTCTGGAGGAGGCAGCACGCAAATGAAAAGTGATTAGAAAAGTATTAATTTGGGAATATTGGGGGGCCAGGCAGGAGACTTCCTCTAGTGCAGTGCTTCTCAACCTTCCTAATGCCGCGACCCTTTAAGATAGCTTCTCATGTTGTGGTGACCCCCAACCGTAAAATTATTTTCATTGCTACTTCATAACTGTAATTTTGCTACTGTTATGAACTGTAATGTAAATATCTGATATGCAGGATGTATTTTCATTGTTACAAACTGAACATAATTATAGTGATTCATCACAAAAACAATATGTAATTTTATACTTTGAAATATTTATTTCTAATTACAAATAAATGAAATTTTGTTTTGAATCGTGGTATAGCATGGGTAACAGTCTTCATATGACAACAGTAAACTACGTGCTACATTCTGCTACACTGAGGAGTGGTGTGTTGGTTTCTAAGACCATGGGAAATAGGTGTTTTCCAATAGTCTTAGGCGACCCCTGTGAAAGGGTCATTCGACCCCCAAAGGGGTCACGACCCACAAGTTGAGAACCGCTGCTCTAGTGAGAAGACTACTCTTGCTCTGGCCTTGCTATCCCTTTTTTATTGAGACTTTGGGACATACCCACAGCCTTTGGGCAGGAAATTTCAATAACAAAAATACAAAAGACAAACAGAGGTGGAGGCCTCTTCAGCTAACAATGTCTCAACTAAACAATGAGTAGTTAGAGCAATTAAGGTTGATGACTAGCTTCCTGTCCACATCTTTCTATTAGTGAAACAATGTTCGGTTTCTGCACCTTATTAAGCAGTGAGCTACTATCCCTTACCTCATTTTTTTTGCTGCTTTAATTTTTCTTTGTTATTTATAAATATTATTGTCAAGAAGTTTTTGTTTTAATATTTGTTTTTGTATAACACCAGGGACCATTTTAATTTCCTTTTATTCCTGTTGCCATCTTTAAAAAAAGCCTTATTGTGTCTTTCCATTCTATTTCCCAGGAAGAGGGGCAATGTAAGCATGTTGAGAGTAAATGCAAGGCTTGCCTAATCTCATATTGCAGAAAGGTGTCATTGTATCTAGGCTCTCAGCAGTGCTAGGTAGCCTAAAAAGCACACATTTTAAGGCTGTATAGATGTGGTGAGATTAAACAGGATGTGTGTTTCCCAGATAGATTGAATACATACCATGTTTAAATCTTGATATCACCTTAAAGTGTCCTGTGTATCAATCCCCAAGAAGGTACAAAAAAGAGATTTTTGTGATGTAAAGAAATAACCATCTTCACCGGACCAAAAATGTCAATCTTGGATGCTCTGGCCATACGGAATTTATCATTTGAAGCAGTCTAGCATACTTGGAACTTAGTATCTCATTGAGGAGAGATCTGATTCAGTAGCATCTTCACGCTGGGTGGTGTAATCAGAAATCAATCTAACATCTGATCCCCCCCCCACCTCTCCCCTTGAAAGCTATTTAAAGATGAGATTATCTGTTTTCCCAGTTATGACAAAGTTATGACAAATCCTTTGTTGGGTAGCAAATACTTTCTTCCCAGGAGAATGTTTAGTATGTGTTGGAAATTAATCCAACTCTACAAATATATACTGAATAGTGATTATATTCAATGCAGAGCATTAGATGTTGCATTAGAAACAAATGTACAAGTATAAAGTTTTGCTATCAAGAACCTTAGAATCTAGGCATAATTATTAAAACTTTATTCCTTTTTGTGTCCCTAGTGTCTAACTCAGTGCATGACTCAAAGGTGGGTTTAATACATATTAATTAAGTTGTATTGATTATTGCAGAGGAAATAAGCAGAGGAGAGATATATTTCTCTATGTAGAATATGTTAAGTTCCTTAATAAAGTAAAATAGCACTAAGGGTTAGAAAGAATCAAAGACATGTCCCTTTAAGAAGGAACAAGGGAAGCAGGCTTTTTGATGTTCTTTGAAAGTTGAGTAGAATTTTGCCAATGGAATGGATGAAGAGATAATCAGAAAGGAGCATCATGATAGTGAGGGGAATAGCAGGCACATGGGTATGAAACAGACAAATAGAAGGAGGGAATTAAGGGATAGGTAACATTGAGAAATCCAAAGTTTGACTTAGGTATAGGGTAAGTATAAGCTAGAATATTTAATGATCATACCATTATGGCCTGTAAGGCTACATTAAGGGGCCAATCACAATAAAATAGTCCAGTGGTAAGGCAAGAGATTTGCTTTTAAAAAATTAGTGCAGCTAGTAGAGTTGATTATTAGGGGGAAAAAAAGATTTGAATTAGAGAAACAGCTTGTGAGGGCTATTGCAATAGTTCAGGCAGGAGGCAAATGTTTAAGTGAGGGTTGTATTTTGGGAGTTGAAAGTTAGGAACAGAAAGAAGGTTTAATAATTATGTCTAGGTTCTAAGGTTCTACATGCCAATTTAGGATCAATATGACTGTATGTGGTGGGGTGCATGAGTGAAAGAAAGGAGTTAAAATGACTCCATTTGCTTTTCCTTGTTACTGTTGTTCATCATAACATTGAGTTTTAGAAAAGGCAGAAGGAAATGAACATGCTAATTATTTCTTGTCAATATCTAAATCTCTTGCATTTCATTGGTTAGATACCCACTGAAAATTAAAGATAGTTTTTCTTTCCCTTGAGGACTGAGAGGAAAATATGTTTTTAGAGGAGAGTTGGGCAATGTCCATACTGTGGGCTGTATTAGGCCCATGAAATCACATAAGGGCCAGCCAAGGCAGTAGGGGTGAGTTAATTAAACGTTTCACCAAATATAGCAGGCTAATTAAAAAAAATTCTTTATTGTTGAGATTATTACAGATGTTCCTCTTCCCTCATAGCTCTCTTCCCATGGTTCCCACCCTGCCCCAGGCCCTTGCCACCCTATTGTCTGTGTCCATAGGTAATGCATACATGCATATAAGATCTTTGTCTAATCTCTTCCCACACCCTCTCTTACCCCTTTCTCTCTGAGAATTGTCAGTTTGTACCCTTTCCATGCCTCTGATTCTGTTCCATTCACCACTTTATTCCATTCATCAGACTTTTTATTCTTTTGATTTTTAGATTCAATTGTTGATAGGTATGTATTTGTTGCCATTTTGTTGTTCATATTTTGTATCTTTACATTTTTCTTCTTCTTCCCCATCTTAAAGAATGCCCTTCATTATTTCATATAATACTAGTTTGGCAGTGATGAACTACTTTAGTTTTTTTCTTATCTGTGAAGCTCTTTATCTGACCTTCAATTCCGAATGATAGCTTTGCTAGATAGAGTAGTCTTGCTTATAGGTCCTTGCTATTCATCATTCTGAATATTTCTTGCCATCCCATCTGTCCTGCATAGTTTCTTTTCTTTTTTTTTAATTTAGTTTTTAAAAATATTTTTATTGATTTTAGAGAGACAGGAAGGGAGAGGGAGAGAGAGAAAAAGAAACACCGATGTGAGAAAGAAACATTTATAAGCTGCCTCTGCCCACACCCAACCAACTGGCAACAAAACCCACAACTAAGATTTGGCTTGAGGGGAAGTTGAACAGGTGACCTCTAGGTGGCCTGCATAGTTTCTGTTGAGAAATCAGCTGACAATCGTATGTGTGCTCCCTTGTAGGTAATTAACTGTTTTTCTCTTGCTGCTTTTAATATTTTCTCTTTGTCTTTTGCTCTTGGTATTTTAATTATGATATGTCTTGGTGTGGTCCTCTTTGGATTCCTTTTGTTTGGGGTTCTGTGTGCTTCCTGGACTTTATTTCTTTCACCAGGTGGGGGAAATTTCAGTCAATATTTCTTTAAATAAGTTTTCAGTATCTTGCTCTCTCTCTTCTTCTGGCACTCCCACAATTTTCCAGTTGAGTGTTTTTTCCTTCTTTGTATTTCAAATTTTTGATTCTTGCCTTCCTCTAGTCTGCTGATAGGTCTCTGTATAGTATTTTTTATTTCAGTCAGTGTATGTTTAATTTCTAGTTGGTCTTTTTTTTATCTCTTCTTGGGTCTTGCTAAATTTATCCATCATGTTTAATTTCTAGTTGGTCCTTTTTCATCTCTTCTTGGGTCTCACTAAATTTATCCATTTTTTCTAGAAAATTCTTGAAAAACTTTATAACCATGGTTTTGAACTTTATATCCAGTCATTTGTTTTCCTCCATTTCTTTCATTTGTGATCTGTTCCTTTGTCTTATATTAATTTTTGCTCCCAAAGATGTGCTAGGTCTTATTATCCGGGGATGTCTTATTTTTCCATGAAGAAGAATACGGTACACATTTATTGTTGAACAAAAAAAAAAAAAAAGAGGAAATTTATTACCTGTATATGGTACGGTAGTAGCTGTCATCACAAACCAACTCACTGATTGGCCGCAGTGCAGCCGGAGCTGTTCAGGCAGTGCTAAGTCTCTTTAAATCAGGAGTCAAATGCTTTGTGGTAGCTTTGGGTGCCTTATATTCCGGGGAGGTCTTATTATCAGGGAGGTCTTATTTTGGGGGGGACATCTTATATTACAGCAAGAGGCAAAACTGGAAGTAGGTCTTATTTTCGGGGGGATGTCTAACTTTCAGGGAAACAGGATATGCCAGGAGAACTTCTGTGCTGGAATCAGCCTTATGATGCAAGACTTGCAAAACTTCAAAAGCCTCTCTGTTCAGCTTGGGTGAGGTGGAGTCTCAGGGCTGAGCAAAGACAGCCTTGGCTTCCAGGCAGCTCCGCCCTACGTGGCCCCTGGGTCTATCGGTAATCATTGCAGCCCTTTCTGTGCACATGCATGGGTACCTCCAGACCTCTGCCTTTCCGGTTCCCTTGTGTTCCAGGACCCATATGAGTCTGGGTCTCCAGGTTCTCACCCGAAACTGAAGTTCACTGCAGTTAGAAGTGGCACAGTTTGGAGGCTTTGTCTCCCGCCCACTAGAGAAAGCCAGCAGCACAATCAATCAGCAGTCCATCCTCTCTGAGCGCAGTGGTGTGCCCGCTCCAGATCTCTGCCTTTTTGCAGCTCCCCTAAATTTCCGTGCACTCCGCCTTTTTCATGACAGTCCAAACTCCCCCGTATGAGTCTCGCCCAGAACTGGGGTTCAATGCAGTTGGCTATGGGGTTCAGTGCAGTTGGGAGTTTCTGTCTCCCTCCCGCTAGAGGAAGCAGCCAAGCACTCTGCTGCCCATTCTCTCTGCGTGCATGTCTTTGTACCTCAGCTTTTTTGCAGCTCTTCTGAGTCTCCGTGAGCCCATCTCTTTCCTTCTGGTTGTAGAATTTCTACTCAGCCAGCTTTCCTGTAGTTCTGGATGATGTCCATTCTGTCTTTTAGTTGTAGTTTTGAAAATGTAGTGCATGGCAGCTGTTTAGGTGTTCATCTATGCCGCCATCTTGTTTTCTCCTGGGGGGGAAATTTTCTGTCATTATTTCTTTAAATAGGTTTTTAATATCTTCCTCTCTCTTTTCTGGCCCTCCCATAATTCTGATGTTGGTATGCTTGAAGTTGTCCCAGGGGCTCCTTACACTATATTCATATATTTGGATTCTTTTTTCTTTTTTCTCTTCTGGTTGGGTGTTTTTTGCTTCCTCATACAGTGGTACCTCGAGATACGAGTTTAATTCGTTCCATAACCTTGAGGTGTGGGAAACGATGAGATGCTCAAGTTGTGGTAAACTGGTGGGTTGTGTGCAGCTGGCCGATCCGCGCGATTACTTCTATCTCAAATGTTGCTCGTATTTCAAAGCAAAAATAGCTCGCTCGACGGCTCGTATCTCAAAAATCTCGTATGTTAGGGCACTCATATCTCGAGGTACCACTATATTTCAAATTGTTGATTTGATTCTCAGAATCTTCTACTCTGCTATTCAATTCCTGTATATTATTCTTTATTTCAGTCAGTGTATGCTTAATTTCTGACTTGTCCTTTTTCATTGTTTTTTTTTTGTATTCTCACTGAGATCCTTGAAAGTCTCACTAATTTCCAGAAGATTCTTGACTAACCTTATAACTGTGGTTTTGAACTCTATATCCAATAGTTTACTTTCTTCCATTGCTTACATTTGTGACATATTTCTTTGTCTCTGCATTTTGGCTGCTTCCCTATGTTTGTTTCTATGTATTGGGTAGAGCTGCTAAATCTTGAGTAGGTGTCCTATAGAGCCCAGTGAATAAGCCTCCCCATTCACCTGAGGTGGACATTCCAGATGCACCCTTTTGTGGGTTATGTGCAGTCTTGTTGTAGTTGAGCCTTGATTACTTTTGGTATCACTGGGAAGAATTGACCTCTAGGCCAATTGGCTGTGGGGATCAGCTGCAACTATAGTGGAAAAGCTGCTGTGTAGGAGACACCCCTATGGAGCAGGATTTGCTTCAGTGGGGCTTTGGTACTCATTGAGTCCATCCCTTGAGTGTGTTGCTTATGGATGTGTAGAGTTGTAATCTGGTATGGTGTGACACTGTGCCCTGGGTATACTGGCTCTTAGGTCTCTAGGGAGGTGCAAAGTCAGCCACTTCCTGGGGCCAACCAGCAGGAGTTATTTATAGATCTGAAGATTCCTTCTCTTTGTATTGGGTTTGGAAGTGCCCAGATGAAGCAAGGCAGGCTGGTATTAGTGCCAGGTATTGGGCCTTTTACTGATAGGTTTGGGGCTCTCTGACCCAGCTGTAGCTTGGCAGGCTTTTAGCTTGAGAAAGGACAGGCCATTAATATGCAAAAGCACAGTGCACAATTTGGGTAGGGTTGTAAATTGGGTGTGGCTTGATCTCAGGGATTCACCAGGTCTGAGCAAACAGAAATTGCTGACAGTCAGCCCTGCAACTGGGGAGGTCCCAGCATGTGAACAATGATCTATGGAAACACCTCCATCTGGAAGAAAGCTGCTCCCCTACCCCCCTAATTCCTGCCCCATGCCAGACAGTCCAGTTTCTCCTCGTATGTGTCTGGATCCTTTAGAGCCTTGCCAGGCACTAGAGCTCAGAGAAAGCCAGAGTTTGTAAGTTCAATTCATGCTGCCAGTCTTTTGAGAAGAACAGCTGGGTGTTCAGCAGCCTGAGTATCCCTCAGCCCTAATCCACACTGGTTTTTATAGCCTGTGGTTCTTACTGCCCTTGGGACTTCTTTTCCTATCTCTGCGACCCTGGGTTGAGGGTCTGATGTGGGGCTGGGACCTCTTGTTCTTATAGGTGGCCTCCACAGAGGCGATCTCCCTCTTGTTTAAAAAGGCAGCCCCACCAGGTGGATGCCAGGCTAGCCTGTTGGATGCCTCCACGCCTCCTAGTAGGTTCAGTGTGCTTTCTTCTTTACTCATGTAGTTGTAGACCTTCCATTCAGCCATCCTTCCGACCATTCTGGATGATGGTTGTTCTGTATTTTAGTTGTAATTTTGATGTAGTTGTGAGAGGCAGTGAGTATAGGCCTTTGCCTACACTGCTATCTTGGTTCTCCCCTAGCAGACTAATTTTTAAATTGATAATTTTGTGTGGCTTGTGAATGATATTATAAATATCAAAATGACCCTTGGCATAAAAGGTTCCCCATCCCTGTTTTAGAGATGAGAATATACTTAAAGTTACTTTGAAGACTTAGAGGCATACTGAAAACACAAAGATATTAACACTAGGAGTTTAAGTACACAGGCAGGGTCTTATTGATTTCAGAGACACAAGGTGAATGTATTGTAGATGTCCCCTTCCCCCACCATTGAACTCTTCACCCTATCCCCTTCCTTAACCCCCACCTCAGACCTTCACCACACTGAGAAAGAGAGATTTTAAAAATGAATAATTCTTGAAATTTTATTAGATTTTCTTTCTTGTATTTTGAAACAAAGTGAATATTAGGTAAATAAATGTTTAGGATCATTATGTCCTCCCAATGATTTGAGCCCTTTATCATTATACACAAATCCTTTTATCTCTAGTAATATTCTTTGCTCTGTAATCTACTTTGTCTGATAGCCTCTGATACTCTCTTTTTATTAGGGATACCGTGGTATATAGTTTCTATGTTTTCATCTTTAAAATATGTTTCTTCATCTTTAAAGTGGATTTTTTTGTAGATTGAATACAGTCAAATGTTGAGTCTTACATTTTATTCTGGTATCACAATCTCTTTTAATTTGAGTGTTTAGACCATTTATATTTAATGTGAATATTGATTTGGTTGAATCTTTTCTTTGTTTTCTTATATTATCTCTTCATCATTCCTTTTTCTTGCTTTGTTTTGAATTTATTAATACTTTTTATGATTTTCTTTTAAATCTTTTGTTGGCTATTTCATTTTTTTTGTTTTACTACATTTAGTGCTTGATTTATAATTTGTATAAAACTATACAACTTATAATAGTCTTACTTCAAGTAATATTGTCCCACTTTACATATACTATAAGAAAGAATCTTAAACTATACTTTCATTTCTCTTCCCTAGCCTTTATGCTTTTGTTGTTCAGCTATATTGCTTCTACATGTTATAAACCTAAAAATTATAATTTTTGTTTTGAATAGTCAATAATATATACATATTCTCAATATATTTTTACTCATTTCAGAGAGGAAGGGAAAGGGAGAGATAGAAACATCAATTATGAGAGAGGATCATTGATCCGCTGCTTCCTGCATGCCGCCTGCTGGGGATCGAGCCTGCAACCCAGGCATGTGTCCTTGACTGGAATGGAAACTGGGACCATTCAGTCCATAGTCTGATACTCTATTCACTGAGTCAAACCAGCTAGGGCAGTCAATAATATTTTAAAGAGATTTAAAAAGAAACAGTCTTTTATATTTACCCACATATATACCATTTCCAGTGTAATTATTCCTTTGGGTAGATTCCGATTTCTACTTGGCAACATTATCTTCTGCCTGAAGGATCTCTTTAACACTTCTTGTAGGATATGTATACTGATGAGCTAGTAAGATTTTCTTTAGCTTTTGTATTTCTGAAAAAAATCTTTATTTTGCCAAGTATAAAATTTTAGATTATTTTGTTGAATAATTTAAAGATATAGATCCATGTCTTTTTGTTTGCATTATTTTCAAAAATAAGTCTGCTATAACTTAATATGTTCTTCTGAATATGGTGTGTAATTTTCCTCTGCCTGCTTTTATGATTTTCTCTTTATAGGTTGTAAGCTATTTGATTATTTTGTAGTTTTCTTAATGCTTCTTGAGCTTGAGGTTTTTTGAAATTCTTGTATATTTGGATTTAATTTTTGTCACGTCTGGAAATATTTCAACCATTCTTTCTTCAGAAATATTTTTGTTCACTGCCATTTTTTGTGTGTGGACTCCAATTACACATATATTATGTAGCTTAAAGTTGTCTTACAGTTCACTGATTCGGTTCACATTTTTTCAGTGTTTTAATTTTTATTGTTTCTATTGATCAATCTTTAAATTCATTTGTCTTTTGCTTGGGATATATAATCTGTTTTAACTCAACTCAATACATTTTTCATCTCAGACATTTTTTTTTATCTTTAGAAGTTAAATTTGAGTCTTTATGATAGATTCAAATCTATACTTAAGATAGTCTTTAACAAATAGAATGCAACTTTAATAACTGTTTTAATATCCCTGTCAAGTCATTCTATTATCAGTTTCAAATGATTGATTTTTTTCTCCTCATTATGGGTTCTATTTTTCTGCTTCTTTGAAGGCTGATAGTTTTTATTTTTGGCATCAATTGTGAATTTTACCTTCCTGAATGCTGAATATTGCTGTATTTCTATAAATATTTTTGTAGTTTTTTTTCCTGGTATGTAGTTAAGATACTTTTATTTTATTTTCAATTTTCTATCACCATTTATCCCCTCTATGTCTTCTTCTACCTCTACTCTCCACTCCCACAATCACCACAATGTTGTCCATGTCCATGAATTTTATCTTTATTAATCAATTTCTCCATGCTATCACCCTCCAACTCCCCAAATGTGATCCTTTGAATGTTTGCTTTTAAGTTCTGTCAGTTGAAACTAGTACAGCCTTTATTGTAAGGGTTAATTTTCTCCACTACTAAGGCAATACTGTCTTGAGTATTTGTACCCCTTTTTGAAGTTTTATACTTTTGATGATGGGAAAATAAACTCTTCCTGGGTTTATGTGAGCTTTGGGATTATTCTTTCTGATCTTTTTGGATATCTTGCTCTAACTTTGGTTAGTTTCCTTATACGTGTACCCATGAGCTATCTGATCAATAATTGCTTAAATTCTTGTGAGGGACTCTGAAGGTCTCTGGAAGTCTAACTCTCCTCTGTTAGTCTGCCCTATGCACTATAGCCACCTTGATCTCCCTAAAATCTCCAGCTCTATCTTCTTTACTCACTGAGACCACAAAGCTCTGCCTCTGTGCACTGCAGTCAGTAATTTTCCTTCCTCTCTCCCTCTCTCCCTCCCTCCCTCCCTCCCTTCCTTCCTTCCTCCTCCCTCCCTTCTCCCTCCCTTCCTCCATTCCTGTCCCTCCCGACCTTCCTTCCTTTTTTTCCTCATTGGAGGATATTTTTCCATTGATTTTTAGAAAGAGGGGAAAGGAGGGCAAGAGACAGAGAGAAACATCAATTGGTTGCCTCCCACAAGCAGGACCAAGGAACAAACCTGCAATAGGTATGTGCTCTTGACCAGAATAGAACCCAGGATCTTTCAGTTTGCAGGCCACTGAGCCAAATAGGCTTGGGCAGTAATTTATTTTTTTATGCAGTAAGCTGTAAAGATAAACTCACTTGTTTTTTCTTTCTCAGAAATCAGTGTCCTTCATTGCCTGCTGGTCAGTGTCTGAGAATTGTTGTTTTCATACATTTTGCTCATTTTTTTTTTTTTTTAGTTGTTTAAGCCAGAAAGAAAAATTTGCTCACTGTTTGTCCATTTTGGTCAGAAGTATAAGTCTCCACATATATGAAGAAATTATAGAATGCATTTTGCTTCACACGTAGAAAATTTTCAATAACAGAGGGTTACTATTGTTATTCCTCTGCTATGTCCTGTTAATGTAACTTTACTTTATACACAATCTTCAATAGGAATCCTTTCTGGACTATTATCTCCACAGATGGTTTATTAATTTTTATTCTTTGTATCCACATCACTTTTACATACTTTTATTATGGCAAAAATCTGTGTTACAAATTTTGGTTTACTTATCTTTTTGTGGTAGGTTGTAAACTCTTAGACATATAAGTTCTATCTTGTTTTCTAGTCTTAGTTTCTAGCAAATAATAAGTGCTTAGATATTTGTTGCAAAAAATGAATAATAAGTGCTTAGATATTTGTTGCGAAAAATGAACAATTAAGAGTGTCTTACACCGATTATAAAATATTCAGGAGTAGGATTTCTGATTGAAAGGAAAGAGTGGTGGTTTAGGAGTATGAGAACATTTGAGCATATTAAAAGCAGAAAAATATACACTATTTTGGGGATCCAGAGAATAGAATGAGAACAAAAGATGGTTGGTTGAGGTTGGTACTATAAAGTCATAATGATAATAGTAACAGTTCCTCTGAAAGTGAGAGAATAGAGGAGTGTAGAATGGGGGAATCAAACTGTAGTGTGTCCATGAAACCATTTTATGATTGTATTGCTTTAATACTGATGATAACATTGGTAAATTTATGTAAACATATATTGTATGAATCCTTGTAACTTGAAGTATTGTAATAAAGGCTTTTAAACAAAGTGCTGAGAGAATATAACATACTTTTTGGGGTATATGAACCTTGGAAGGAAGTGATAGAGATGAGAACCAGAAAGGAATTTTAGCTAGTAGAGAATAACAAATATAAAAATAGTATAGGCTATAAATAAGCATAATATAGCAGAAAGAACAAATGAACCTTGGAGTTGCGTTCTAGGGCTTTATTCTCATCCCCACCATTGGACAAATTGCTTAGCTTAAGACTCAGTGTCCTCATCTATAAAATGGGTGTGATTGTTGAGAAGATTATCTAATGCATAGAGAACATTTATTTTATATCTGGCAGATAGTGGGTCCAATAACTATTAGTTTCTTCTTTTTAGACATTCTATATCTTCTGATGAGGAAAGGAAAATGCTTCAAGAAGGACTTTGTGACCTCTCATCACTTTGTATAAGAGCCCAGGTATAATATATATATATATATATATGTGTATATATATAATTTATGAGTATAACTAATGTTCCCACTTATTTCTGTGGCAAATGAGGATTGCATTGAATTTTTTTGTGGTTTAATACTAAGGCCTTCATAACTTTAACACCCAGTTTCTTTACATTTTCTTGTTTTAACTTGCATTTAAAATTATTGGGATTATTAGCTAAATGTTATATACAAATTAAACCATTGTACTACCACAATTAAATCGTTTTTATTTTAAAAAGTTACCATTATTGTTTAAACTATTTTAGATGTCCCCTCTTTTCCCCATTAACCCCTTTTAGCTGTATATGCCCTGCCTCCCACCGCCCCAGGCCTTCCCCACACTATTGTCTTGCTTTATAGGGGACATAGCTATTGAATGAAAGATTGGACAGATGAGTATCAAAAAATCTTAAAATCTCCCAACTTTCCAACCCATTTGTATTTATCTATTTCTGATATAAATGACATATAACTTATTAGTTTCAGCTGTATGTTACGCATTTTATGTACACAATCACTTTTTAAAATTCCTCACCTGAGGATAAGGTTTTCATTGATTTTCAGAGAGAGAGAAACATAAATCAGTTGCATTCCATATGTGCCTGGCTGGGGATCGAATCTGCAACCTAGGTATATGCCATGATGGGGAATCAAACCCGCCACCTTTTTGCATATGGGATGATGCTCCAATGAACTGAGCCACCCCACCAGGGCAAACAAAATCAGTTTTGATCTGAATTATCTATCATAGAATTGTTACAGTATAAAGTACAGAGTAAAGTTAGAAACCTTTGACTTTAAAAAATAATCATACTTTATAAATCTTCAAACAACTTATAGTTATAGTGCGTAATGCTGCTGATCCTGGTACATGAAGAACCACGGTTAGTCCTCTGCCTAGTATCTCAAGTGCTGGGAGCTGATTGGTCAAGGATCTGGCATGGAGTGGCACCTGGCTTCATTTACTCCCTGTGCTATAGACTAGTTTTTTGCATTTATGAACCCTAGTCTGGCCTTGATGACAGTTTGCTTGGTTAGAGTCACTTTATTTTTAGTTTAAGTCATTTTGCCTCCAGAATGCTTGTAAACATGTTGAGAGGCTGAGTTTTTGATGGATCTCACAAAACTCCTCTATAGGGCATGAACTGAAACCGAAGAGCCAACAGTATTAATAATTCAGCATTTGGCAGTGTGGTGGATATTAACGCATTTGTAGTTCACCTTGACAAACCTTGGCCCAATCACATTCAAAAATGAATTTAGTCATCTCATTTTAGTCTCTGGTGAGTATTTTAATACTTTTTTCAATCCATATATGAAATAGAGAAAATATTAATCTCCTCTTAGAAATGCAAGGTTCATAGCCCACATGACTGTATGTTGTGAAATAAAAGAAAATACGTTACAATAAATTGCCATCTTGATTTAATGAAAATAATGTTTAGGAATTTTTATATTACATTATGGCTGATATGGGATATTTTAAATTGCTCATTTATTCAAAATTTCAGAGCAAAGTACCTATTTTGGTATTTCAGGTAAACACTTAACTCTTAACTTTAAATAACCAGTAAATTTATGCACTTAATGCAGGTACATTTTATAAAGCATTTATCAAAAAACTGAAACATGCTAATTATAATAATAAGTACATTCAGTATTTAGGACTTTACAGTTACTTTACAAAAGTTACTTTCATGGGGAAATAAATGTATCTTCTTGTATTAAAATGCCTTAGGAATGACACAATTTTATTAAGTTATTAGTAATTCAGGACACGCCTCATAATTTGTGGGGCCTAGAAATAATATAGCAATGACTGGAGTGGAAAGATCCTGATTCTTAAAATTTGGTGGCTGTTGAGCTGTATGAATAATCTATGCCCTTTGGCATATACCAAGTGCATTTAAAATTGCAAAGGAATTTTCTTTAGTTACCTAACCTAGCTTCTTTCAGGCTAATATAACTACTTTGTTGTCAGATTTCCTCCTTTGAAGAATATAAACGAGGAATTTAAATTTTTATGTAAATGAAAAGTATATTATTTGTTCCTTGAAGTACTTGGGTCCATATTTTTACCTAGAATGCCTTACTGTTATATTCAAATTAAACTATAAGAGGGAAAAGCTTATAAATTTGAAGTAACCTTTTGTGGTGATAAAATGTGGTTTAAATTACTCAGTGAAAAACATGACTTAGTAAAACTGAAATAAACATATCAAATGAAGACTATTTTGTTTTGTCTGCTTAAAAAATCATTTTACCTTTTAATGAATTTCAGTATAGTCAGAGACTTATGTCTCAATATTATATTTTCATTAACATAAATCTTCAAATGGGCAATTATGTCCACATGATAAATATGTGAGGTTAATGAGGGTAATTTGCCACCTGTGTCATGAAGCAGCTCCTTTTGATTCTCATGTAAAAATTTCCATAGTTTTCTTGGTAAGGCTTTAGAGTCTAAAAAATCTAAATTGAAAGGGAAAACATTTAACACCTTAAAAATCTCACTCTTGCCAAGAAATGAATCATGCATAAGGTCTGCAAATAAGTAGAAGAGAATTAAAGGTATATTTTAGATATCAGATTGGATCAATTTAAAGAATTTGTAGGAGTGTCTCTATTATGCTGTGGTGCTAATAAATGGCATTGTGCTATAAGCTTAGTAATAGAAATGGAATAGATTTGAAACCATAAGCTAGTTTAATAAGTTTATTTTCACTTCTATATTCCTTGTAAAGGAGAATGCACTACATCTCTGTGATCAACCTGAATATCTCTTGCTCTGGGAAGTAATAAAGTCCAACGTGGCTTTTGACAGTCTGAGTTACATGGATTAGGTAAAACTGATCTTAAAAGAGAAAATTGGATATTCAGCAAACCCCAGCAGATATTTTGACACACTCTTCAAGCTGATAAGAATTGTCATAAATTTAAACATAACCTTTCCTAGCACAGAAACTTCACTAATAAAAGGCTTTGAATATTTTATGAATGACCGAGCACCCTGCTTTGCTAATAAGTCCTCTGGAAGCTATGACTTTTGGAGGACGGTTTTATTTTTGGAGGAAGGAGTGTTGAAGAGAAGGTACTGATGAGGTGTCATATAATTTTACAAGTTGCATAACTGTTTTTAACTATGAAACTATTTCTGGTTAAAATAACAATTGAGCTTGTCATTTTTGTCTGAACAGCTGCTGCTCCAGGGGGTCATTTCCTTGGAGAGCTTGAAAATAATCGTACTCCTGGTACATGAGTTACGTAGTCTTGTGTTTTACAGCAAAGCACAAAGTTTAAAGCCTATAGAAGAATGTTATTTGAAAGCTGTCAAACCATGTTAAAAAAGACTGCATCGTCAAAAGGCCCTGGTGGCCACGATTCTGCATGTAGCCTTGTCTTATTCATTATAAAATGCATGTTTATAAAGTTCCACAGAGCATCCAATTCCCAATTCACTTATATCAGCAAGACTTAACTTGCTCATTAATCTAAATTCTTTTGCAACTTTAATCTACATGTTTAATTAATCATAAAATGAGGCGGTAAGTAATTTCAGCAATGTGTGGCTTGTTATCAGATGCATTTAATCACTCTTCTGTGAGCTCATTTGGAAACACCTGAAGATGTCGAGTGCAGTTTGAATAAGCATAAATTATTCTTTGTCAGTGTACTTCACTCAACTAATAAGACATTAATTTAAAAGGCACTGTTTGTCATTTTTAGATCTTTACCAATATTTTTAGCTTGGCAATATAACTCTAATTGTATATATGATTCACAACTAGTGCCCGACATAGGAAAGGGTAAGAATTTAATTCATTTTTCTTATTTACATGTAATTATGTCATGTAATCTTAGTTTTTAATGAGGATTAACCATCTTGTAAGTATTCATATACTTTCCGAACAAGGTCCTAATGAATTATAGTTAGAAAAATTATTTGTTGGTACAAAGAATTGTGACTCCTTGTTTCTTGCCTAGGTTAGGTCTGAAAGAGTGTGAGATGTGGGAGAGAGCATTGATTTGAGAGCACAGGTATTGCAGAGGGATTATATAATGCAGATATTAATCTTAAAAAAAATCCAAGTAATATAACTACATTTAGCTATCTCACATAATAACATATGTAGTCTTAAAAAGGTCCACATAGCCTAAAATAATACAGTTCTATCCCCCTTTCCTAGTCTCTTAACATTATTGGACAGCTGATAACGATTTTTAAAAAGCCAAAAAAAAAAAAACAAAAAAAAACAAAAACCAACCAAACAGAAAAACAAGCACAATAATAACAAAAATACCACTCGTAGCTTCAGAGCAAAAAAAAATTCATGAGTGCTGAATGAGTTATGTATCTCGATGTCAGGAGTATAGGGATAAAAATTGCATTTTATAGGATGTCATCACCTGTCCTGTTTATGCCAGGAGAGAAGTGACACACGGTAAGAATAATTATCTCAGTGGAAACAAATTTATTTACCTGCCGTGGAACATCCTGTTTATCTTACTCATGAACTCAACTCACTCATATGCTATCCATGGATTGTTAGCAGTGAGCCAGAGGGGATGATTCCTGAAAAGCGAATATTGGTTTGAGCTGAAATATAGCCATATTCTCCATTTTTATTTGACATGCACATCTCCTGCGCTTCTTCCTTTTCTTCAGGGATCCTTTACACTGAGCTAACATTGATATGTCCATTTCTTACTCTATGACTCATGATTATGTAAAAACTTTTTATCCTGTTTTTCTTTCTAAGGGAAAACAAAATCCCAGAAAATACCATTTGTACTGTTGAAGTCATATAGACCAGAGTAGCAAAACACAGTGAACTGCCATTTACCCTTATTTCACTTAAAGAACTGGGAATTGTTTTTTTTTTTTTAGAATCTCTAATGAAAACCTCAAACACTGGGTCCTCCTTTAGAATCATCCTTGAAAAATAACATTCATTTGAACTTTCTTGTTAAGAATATTTTTCTCATTTCTATAAAACCTTATTGATAGACACATATAGTGTAATATGAATGCTTGTTGTTTTTTTTTTATAAGAAACCTCTCAAACTTCCCTAATTCTCCTTCCCCTGGCAAAAACTGAGATAATTTTTTCAAACAAATTTATTTTCTAACTTGGTTTGGGTGCAAAGAAAGAACACAGTGTCCACCCACACCCCGACTGATGTGTGAAAGACCTGCCCTACTGTCCTATTAGGTCCCTCCAGACCAGCGGTTCTCAACCTGTGGGTCGAGAACAGCTAGCAGGGTCTCCTAAGACCATCAGAAAACATAGATATTTACATTAAGATTCATAACAGTAGCAAATTACAGTTATGAAGTAGCGACAAAAAATAATTTTATGGTTGGGGATCACCACAACATAAAGAACTATTATTAAAAGGTTGCGGCATTAGGAAGGTTGAGAACCACTGCTCCAGACAAAGACAGTGATGTATTTTATAAAGTACTAGATGCCTGATGCATGAAATTCGTGCAAGGGGCTCAGCCCTCACAGCTGCAGTGGCTCGCTTCGGCTTTTGCAGCCCCAGCTTCATCTGGAAGATTGTCTGGATGGACGTCTGAAAGGTCATTCTGCTATCTGGTCTAATTAGCATATTATGCCTTTATTATTATAGATTATATTTCAGCATAGCTATTTATATGACTGCAAGAAGAAAATGATAACTCAGTTCCATGTAGCTCTTATAGTTGCAGATCTTTGCATATGTGCTTTTGCACATGGGCGCCCACACACACACTTTTATCCAAATGCAAACGAACTAACTCTTTGCCCAGTCACAAACAAGGACATACCACTTAAGCATGCTTCTTCAGTGGTGGCTTCACAATTGGTTAGAATGCATAATACCCAGAATGATGCACTACTCCAATGGGTGCAACTGAATGAGTGGGTCTTCCATCTCAGCTGAACTGACAGAGATGGCTAGCAGGGATCTGATTCTAATGCAGTTTCTATGGCTGAAGGTTAGCATGCTGGTAATGAAAGGATTACACCTCAGGAGAAGGCTTGGTATCTCCCACTCCTCTACCCTCAGTTTATTAAACAATTTAAATTGTATTCTGATTTTTACTGAAAACATTATGTGAAATTTCCTACAAAAACCTTTGTAATTCATGTCCATCCATCTTTCCTTGGAATCCAGGCTTTGTCTGTCAAAATTGTTGGTTTTTCTATAGCGAGTTAGTTTTTCTTAATCGTTAGAAATTGGCTTTTATTAGATCATTTAGGCATCATATCTGTACAGTTTATTTGATGGCTTTATGAGAAGTTCTGATGCTAGATGTTTAAAGCTCTGCCAGATGACATTTTTATGTATCCACATAGCCTTGCTCATATATGAAAACAAGACATTGGGTTATACAGATGGTTAAGTGTGTCTTTAGTTATTGCTCAAGATATTCATGAGAATGGGTTGACTTGTACTTTTGTTAATTTCTTAGTGTCCTCAGCTTAGAAACTTTGTGTATTTTTTAAGGCAACATCTGAATCACTTATATTAGTATTCAGGAAAATAGAATAGTGTATGTAGTTTTAAAAATTATTTTTTTCTTTACCCATAATACCTCATATTGGCATGGTTATCACTCTTGTAATATTAACAACGTATTACAGCCATAATATTTATTTGCTTACGCATACTTCCAAGTACTATATTTTAAAATCCCAAACTTCATATATAGTAAATTAGGAAGTAATTTATAACTTAAATGTTTTCTTTTTTACTTTTGTAAAGCATATGATCCACTTAAAAAAGGCTGATAGTTACCTAATATTTTAGTATTTCTTTATCTATTTCACAAAAAGAGTTTCTGAAGTATACACAGGTATGTATTTGTAGGCAATTGTCAACTTATAGATAAAGTTATGAAAGTTTGTTGTTTGGAATTTGGAGTGGATACACATATAGAAACCCTGTTATAGACGGTGATTAGGTTCCTTAGGCAACATAGTGAAACCCATTTATTCCAGAATATGGCTGAACTATACTATTGAGAATACTATAGTGGCTAAACAACTACTGTCTGTTAAACGGTTTTGTTTGACATGTCATTTTGAAATCTGACTTTAGTCATATGCTTTTGATGAATTTCTGGTAGCGGGATTTGACTTTTTCTACCAGTTCACAGCAGTGAAAAGGAAATAACCCTTGCAATGGCATTTGGGAGATGAGGATGACTTCCTGATGTCTGTAGCTATGGAAAGTAACTTGGCTTTATGCCTGAAGTAGAAGTGAATGGGCAACTGTGGTGACCTTGGTGTGGAGGTGTATATCTGTTTATAAATGAAGGGCATCCTATTGGAGATTTATATATTTTGACAGTGAAGAAGGAGCATTTTCTAATTTTATACTGATGAGCCAAAGGGTGGAGAGGGTCAATTCTTCTGCTTATTCACTATGCCTCACAGTATATTCCAAGTATTATTTTTAAAGTTATTTAAAAAGATTTTATTTTTAATCAAAGAAATTCATTTTTTATTGAATTATTGGGTGACATTGGTTAATAAAATATAGATTTCAGGTGTACAATTCTATAATACATCATCTGTGTCTTGTGTGTTCACCACCCAAGTTGAGTCTCCTTCTGGCACCATTTATTCCCCCTTAATCCTTTTCTACATCTTACACTCCCCTTACTCTTCTGTCCCACCTGCCATAATTTTGGTTAGTGCTGGTGAGAGTAGTTTAGTTTTTAATACCAGAGCAGTTTGAAATATACTGTGTATTAGGGTCATATAAGATGAGGTGATATATGCATGTAGGAAGCAGTTTAAATTGACTGAAAATTAAACATTCCCAAAGACATGACAGTTCACCCAAATGACGACCAATAGTCCTTTGCTATTAAACTATATAATGTCCTTTAAGAGTTTTAAAAGTAAGTAATATGAAAGTGCAAATAGCTAATGGAAAATTTATTTAGTCACATGTAAAACATTATATTGAACCTCAGAAATTGAATTATATTCATCCTTTTTACTTCAAATCTGGCAAATTTTATATTTTTTTATTGTCAACGAAAAAGTATGAAAAAGGAGAGTAATGGAGATAAAATGAGAGAAGTGGTATTTAAAAAGCTCTAAAGATTTAAGTTGTCAGAGAAAACAGTTTGATGAATTATGAGTGAAATAGAAAGAATTTAGTTTCCCAAAGAAATACATGGCTCAAAGTGTAGGGGAAAAGTGCTTGGCAAAACAAACTATGTATTTTTCTTAACCCAAGGAGTTCACAAAAACAAAAAAGAAGCATTTGGCAAAGTAAAAACTCAGCTGACTTCATGCCTACCAAGTGAAAAATCTGATTCTTTATCTTCTAAGTACATAGTTGGGTAACTCACAGAGCTACCCAGTGTATAGGTTGCAATGGCAAGAAGCCAACAATGAAATCAAACTCATAAGCACTCTATAGAAAACCCCTCAAATTACTGCTGTGCTGTTGCCAGCTGTACTGCCAGGGAACAAGAGCTGTACATATTTCTGTGGAATGACTAGGTTACTTAACGCAGCTTGATTGGCTCGGTTCCTGGCCCTGTTCTCTTTGGCTGACAGCTGACCACCATACTGGTTTGGTTTGAAATAAGACCAAAGTGAACAATCACTTACATGCACCTTCCTTTTGTACATTGCTTTCTTTCTGCCATCCCATACCCCATCCATATCTTATATATTTTGCAAAGGGAGAGATTACTGAGTTTCTTTAAATAAAGCATGTTAGGTGACACTGCTGTCCTTTTATTCCACAAATCATTTTTAGAGAGTAGTTTCCTTGGTCTTTTATTTGTAAGTGCTTAAATTTATTGAAAGTGAAAAGAATGACGTTTGAAATTCTTCTAATTATATTACTTTTTCTTCATTATAAATCATCCCTTGATTCATGATTCTAGAACTAGAATGATTATTCAGAAGCCAAATAGTCTTTCTCTCTTTCCCTTGGATAAACTGATAGGTAACTACTTTTGTCTTATAGTTTTTAAAATAAGAAGATAACACAAGCTATTCCAAAGGGCACTGGATGGCTTCAATTGCTGTGTTCCATGAATTAGAGAAACCTTTAAATGAACAAGGTGGTTGGCTCTTTCCCTGTTAGGTGAGAACCATGGTTTCACATGTTCTAGCTCCTCCTAAGTTAGGAGGGTTTCAAACTTTTTTATTATGATGCAGACTAAGAAATTTCTCTTCTGTCTCAGCATGCAATGTTATATAACTGAGATAAAAAAGTTTTCATGACCAATACTTACCCTTATTACATGTGATGTGTTCTATTTTCTCTTTTCTCCTTTCTCATTTCCTTCACTTCATTTGTTCCTCCCTTTATCACCTTTTCTTTTTAATAAAAATTGCTGATTGGTACTCAGGAAATTGATTATTATTATCCACTCAATAGTTTGAAAAATATTGCATTAAAATAGGTAATTTTTTTAAGTCTTGATATTCATGTTCTTTGGTCTGCCATAGTTTTTTAAAAATTTATCTTTATTGTTGAAAATAAAGAAGTTATATGTAAATATACATAACCATGGACACAGACAATAGTGTGGTGTCTTGGGGAGTGGGGGAGGGTGGTCAGGTGTGGGATAGGCGGGGTCAATGGAGGGAAAAAAGGGTCTGCCATTGTTTTTAGATAACTGAGTGTCCACCATAGGACTCTAATTCCATTGCCTGTTTTGGTAAACTCATTAGGAAATAATTTTTTGTATTCTACTAGTGGCATATAATTTATTAATAGCACCGTGTATTAAGTGCTTAATTGTGGCAGATGTTGTATTAAATGCTTTATATATATTTGTCATGAAAATTTTTAAATATAATCCTCATAATTACACTGTGAGATAAAAATATATTATGCCCGTTTTGATAGTTGATGGAATTGAGTCTCAGAGTCATATATAAACTTTCCCAAGAGTAACAGTAAATGATAGAGGCCGAATTCAAATTCAAGATAGTCTCAATGCATGCTCTTTCTTTCAACTCTAATAATTTCTTAATTTTGGTATTAAAAATAAGTGCTAAGAAAAACAGACTTGATATGATAATTGTCACATATTTTTAGTAATGTGAATTGAAACTTCTTATGAAATAATTATTACTCTGTAAAGAAAAATGGAAAGACTAGAAGAAAGAAAAAAGTATCTTCAGAGCCATGGATAGGAAAACTTGCTCTATTTAAATTTTTAAATTAAATCTTATAAAAGTCTTCTTTTCGGGAAAAAATAGGTATCCATGGAATTACATCTTATGCTACAGGACAGGATATTTTAGCAAGTCAGAGGAACTCAAATATGAAGAGTGGAATTTTCCTTTCATTTTCCATAATAACTAGGTTTGTTGAAGAGAAAGAGTGAAAAAAAAATGACCACCATGCCTGGTTTTGAAGAAAATCCTGTTTATATGTGTAACACATTAGAAAAATTGTTTGGAATCACTTTGACTGTGCAGAAATGAGACCACTGAAATTCTTAAGCAAGGTGTGGGGCTATCAGCTCCATGAAACTAAGTGAAAGAAGAATGAGTATTTGTGAAAGTAATTCACTTACCTCATTTTTCCACTGTCTCTCTGTTAAAAAGGAAATAATTTAGAAAGAAAATAATGGGTATGGTTGGCTTTTAAGACCTCTTTTCCTATCCTCAACCACTGCCATATTCTTAGGTTTAATACAAGACAGTTTCTGTCTCTCTTTCCTCTTTTATCTGTCTCTTTCTCTTTCCGTCTATCTTTCCTCCCTTGTCTTCCTCTCTCCTTGTCTTCTCTTCTCTCCTTTTCTGTAACTTTCCTCTCTCCTCCTACTCTCCCTTCTATCTTCTCATTTCCTCTGCCCTGTTCTTTCATTTTGCATTCATACATGCAGTTCTTATATTTTTCATGATAACCTTTATTCGTTTATTAGAAAGTTGATTCTTTGAATTTTAAGTAAGATCTTGTTTCTGGTTAATAAAATGATGATCTAGAAAAATGAAATAATTTCTGCCTTCTTGTATATCTTTCTCCTATAAGCCAAACATTACTCTCAGAAGAAATGTTGAAAAGTTGACATCTACTTTATATCTTCTTGGGAGTAAGATGTGTATAGTAACTGTATGAGCATTAAAGAGAAAACCAATATTCCACAGTGAAAGTTGGTATTGACTCAGGTACTTCTGCCACACTAACTGTAAACATACTTTTGTAAGCGCACTTTTATACAAGGAGTTGGACTTAACTTGTTCAATATGTAATTGCTATATGATGTTACCCTAGAGGAGAATTTGAAAGCAGGCAGGTGTGCTAGATCTAAGCCTCATTGAACTCAAGGTCAAGACAGAACTAGCTTTCTCAAGTGTACTCAGACAAGGTGAATAAGATGAACTTGGATTCAAAGATACTACTACAAAAACATGCTTTGAAGTTTAGAGGATGGTAAGAAGGATTACTTTTCAGTAATAATAAGTGTAATAAGAATATTATCAATAATAGGTACATGGTTGAGATGTGTTGATAAAACTCCCAAATAATACTATGGGTAGACAGATTTGATTTATGAAAAAGGAATAAAAACATCCACAGACACAAAGCTGCAACCATATAGGGCAGATAACACAAATATACAAATCATGGGGTAATTTTGAGTGTTTTGGTAGAATGAAATGCAAAACAAGAAACAAAGCATATGCATATTCTGATAAGATGGGCATAAAGAAGAGCAACATTCACTATTATTTGGAAAATATTTTGCAGAATTGGTGGGTTATATGTTTCAGTTTCCCTGATTTATTGAGTCTAAAGGAACAAATCTAATGCTACCATGGTGTTATCTTGCTTATACATTTTAATGCGAATCTTTAGGTAGAATAAAAGCTTATACGTTTTTAGATATGGATTCTATTCTTGATTTGGGATTCTTTTGGATCTTAAAATTATGTGATACTGTCAAAATATCGCTTCCCTAATGTGCCATTGGTTCTAAGGTACCTCCTAAGGTAACCAAAATAAATGAATTTTTATAATGGAGCAAATGCAGCAAATGTTTTGAATTTGACTTCTACGTGGAAGTTAATTATGTTTTGGTCTATACTTTAGGCTTTAACTTTGGTCAGCTTTCTTGGTCACATGGAGGAATTGGTTAAAAGAAAGTGGACCTATTACCAGAAATTTAGGATCTGCTTAGGCAAACTTTATTTACTCTCTTTATCACTTTTAATTTCACTGTCCATTCCACTATTTCTAACAAAGATAGATACTTCGCTTTTCACTATCTTAAACCTATTATTCAATAGTTCCATTATATATGTGAAGAATGCATGCCTATGTGTATATAATGCCAGAATAATTCCATAGTAACAACTTGCTTTAAGACATATCCTCTGGGTTGGGTGCATTTCAGGATTAGAGGGATAGAAAAGGACTAATATTTATTGAGTACCTATGTATGTTATCTCATTTAATTCTTGTAAGAACTCTGAGATAAAGTGTTGGAATAGGAAACACCCTTATTAAAGAGCAAAATTGCCATAGAGTCTTATTTAAAGGACAACACTTTAGGAAAATGCCAACTTATCTTTGCAATTGTAGTGGGTTGAAATAAGAAATAAGTGAGCTATAAAGATTTAAGTGAGAAAATGTGAATGATAAGGCACAAACCATTACCATTTGCCTCCCCTGACAGTGAATTATTGGAAATAATGCCTCTAGAAGAGGAACTAGCACTATAATCGTTGTGATTTTATAAAATGCTATCTCCAAAAAGACAAAGATTCACTCTTCTTCTCAAGTGAGGAAACACTTGTTCTAATAGATGTTCATATATATTGCCTAGATAAGGGAGCCTTGGTAGAACCACAGGCATATACTGTTTTTACCATGTTCATTTAATTTCACCCCTGGGAAAGAGATCTTTCATTGCAAAGGGCCTTTGACATAAAAGAAAATATCCTGAAATAACTTATTTTCAATTTTTATTTCTTGATGCCCCACTCCAAGTTTAATAATAATTACCAATTTTTAAACAAAATAATAAAAAAGTAGGTGAGGCTAAATGTTTTAAAAAAGTACAGAGAAGCTATCTTTTTCTTTAAAAATTTGTGGAGATTTTATCAAGCATCTAGCACTGTGGTTGATTTATAATAGATGCTCAATAAATACTGAAATGAAATGTGGAAATAAACGTGCACATTCATTTATTTATTCCTTTTTATTTTAAAATTATTATTGAATTTATTGGGGTGACATTGGTTAATAAAATACAGGTTTCAGGTATACAATTTTATAACATATAATCAGTATATTGTATTGTATGTTCACCACCCCAAGTCAAATCTCCTTCCATCACTACTTATCCTCCCTTTAGCCTCTTCTACCTTCTCTACCACCTTTTCCTTTTATAATCAAGAGACATTTATAGAAGGTTTAATATGTTTTAGATAGACATACTGAAGATTTAAATGTGAATAGCATACTAAAGCTAGCCTTTAGCCAACATAAAAACCTAGTGAAGAGAGAAATCTTAACACATTAGTCTTAGAATTAGGGTATGAAAGAAGTAAGAAAAATAGAAATTTGCAATTTGCCAGAGAGAATTGAGGGGAAGGCTTCATTGAATAAATAGGTTAGCATCTGTAATGGGGTAAGGAGTAATGGGGATGTGGAGATAGAATATTCTGAGCTGAGGATATAGCATTTGTGAAAGTACCTAGACATTGAAAGGGCCTGCTATGTTTTGAGAATTGTAAGAATTCAGTATCATTGCCACAGGTGCAGCAGAATAGTTAGGGAAAGAGATTAGACTGGGAAAAAACAATACATAAGAGTTTTGAGTGGTGCCTTTGTTTTCTGGTATGAACTTGAAAAATGTTTAATTTTAGTAATTAATTTTTGTAAGATGGAGATTTTTCTAGAATATTAAACACTTTGCTAGAATTTCCATGATACACCTCTTAATGCTTTACAATAACATATGTGATATTAAACTGTTAAAATAATGAAGTTATGCCAAGTATGTTGTGATATTAAAGGAGTTTGGAATAATGTATTGAAAAAATTGCTAGTCACTTTTCCTTGAAATTGTGCTTTTTGAACTTACCTGTACCTTGTTAGCCTGGCTAGACAACTTGTAGGTCAGTCAAATGGATTTACTTTTAAATTCTGAGAAGTAAAGGCACTGAATGCTAACATAAATGCAGTTTATTTATGGTTAATAGTTTTTATTTTTGCTTTTTAAAAATATATCTTTATTGATTTCAGATAGGAAGGGAGAGGAAAAGAGAGATAGAAACATCAATGATGGAGAGAATGATTGATTGGCTGCCTCCTGCACATTTCTTAATGGGGATCAAGCCCGCAGTCCACGTGCCCTGAACTGGAATTGCACCTGGGACCCTTCAGTCTGCAGGCTGACTTTCTATTCACTGAGCCAAACCAGCTTAGGGCTATTTGTGTTTTTAAGAGAAAAAGAAAGCTGTGCAAAACATGTAAATGCATATCATCTCACTAGCTTCATGAAACTGCTAGCTGGGTATATCTTTGTTTTCTTCATGTTGTGAGCTCCTTAAGATTTATGCTTGTACATATGTGTTATTTGTACCATGTGCTTTATATACATATGCTTTTAGACTTCATTCCAAATGCATTTTCACACCTGGAGATATTCAGACTTTATAATGTTTGATATTTAAATGTTTACTTTTATTCTAGAGAAAGAAACAACTCAGAGGTTTCAGACTTTATTTTAGAAAAATTAAAATTCCTTCAAATTTAAATTGCTTCCTTAGGTCACTACCAGATTATAGAGAGCATGATGTGCTTTTCAAGTTGAAAAGTTTTCCAAGTAGTAACAGCAGTGAAAATTGTCAGAGAAACAACTAATTAATCTCTGCTCCTTTACAGCTGTTTAATGCAATGCATAACTAAAAGTCCTGTTAAATTAATTAATGATTTCAATTATGAACTTTTCTCCAAAATGTTATGATTCGTATCAGGCCGATAATGCAGTGACCTCAGAGTGTGAAATCTGTGTTATGAAGAGAGTCGCCAGTTAATTGATTCACAAATTATTTAAAGTTTGTTGCACCTCAGGGAGTGCTCAGTTTCACGACAGTCATTTCTTAAAGTGTACAAACTCCTTTTTCACTTAAAGAATGCCTTCAGTCATTAAGCACAATAAAGAGCAAGCATGTTTCGGGGCTTCGAGTTATCTTAACTTTATGATTTAGAATTTGTAGGTGAATATGTGGAGATTAAATCTAAGAGAAAAAGTTTAGCAAATTATCAGTGATTCTTTTTCTTCACTGTGTTTACTTTAGTAATTTTAAATAATTTTCTAGATATCACCCCTAAATTTTTTTGCATTTGTTATACATTGAGTATATTTCATGTTGAGGGATAATTTAATTATGCATTCTTAAGAAATTTTGAGTGGATAAATAATACTCAAAGAAATTGTTTTGATAACTGGTGTTTGAAGCATTTGGATTGCTGGTGGGTCTGAAATGCCAGTCCTAAGTGTTGGAGAAGGTGCTGATGTCTCAATGCAAGGGTATTAATTTCTATAGGACCTTAAGTCCTTTTTATAGTATATAGAAAAAAATTAAGAGAGTCATATATACTTGCTTCCAGTCTTGTTATTTTATCCATAACTTAAATAACAAATAAAAATGTACATAAGGAGAAGGGAAAGGATCAATAATATCATTAATATTTTATAATACATTTATTAAAGTTTCATTAATGTTTATATGCTGGGCTTGGGCTGATTTCAGAGTGGATTATATGACCATGAGTGAAAAGCTTTTTTTGACTGCCCATGGCTAGCTGAGGTAGAATGGTGATATTCCAGAAAATCTTTAGCAGGTGGAGAAGAAAGTAAGGAAGTATCTGGCCATTGAGTGGTAGGTACATTATCAGTGGGCTCAGTAATCTTGTCTGCTCCATTTGAATATTTGGACTTAATGATTAGCTAAAAAGTCTAGTGCTTTCAGAGTGGTTAAACAATATCCTTATAAATTTTACTCCAATTTGATAGGCAGTGTAAGAAAGACAGTTTTAATTTAATATAAAAAACACATTTGTCTCTCAGTTCTGAACTGGTAGATGTATTTAAGGAATGGAGCAGGAAGCTTGTATTTTGGACGAAGTTTATGTTTGCAAATTTTATTTATCCCGGTAACTCTTCTATTTAACTTTTCTCATTTTTTTTGATCCCCAAAAATTGCCAAAAGAGAAGACAAATAGATGCACAGTATTATTAAAAATAAGTTTATCTTTGTTAAACTTGCTGCAGGGCAAAATAAAATTGACTTGAAAGGGAAGTAAATTTATACTAATTTTTGCATTGTAGGAAATGTACTATTTCAGACACTGACTGACTGCTTCTGTTTTCTAAAATTAAGGAGCCTATAATCTCAGCACCATTAACAAGTGCTGTCATTCAGATACACAGTGTCTGGCTGATTTAAATAAAATGAAATGAAGATAGTTGTTTCTGGTCCCTTGGCTTCACTCATTGCCATAAACATATGCTCTGCGTCCCGCTTCTTTCCATCTTATTTATGACTTTAATTTGTTGTGTGGGCTGCGCTAGAAATTAAATTTAATATAATTCTCCAAGGGACCCTGTCATATAATAACATGGTAATTTCTGTGTATCCTTTTGAAAAATGAGGAAATTAATTCTTCCTGACATGTTCTAATTATTCCAGTGTGAATGGCAAATCCGTTTTTCCTAGCCCCTGAAGTGTTATAGGCAAATGGCTGGTGTTCAAAGCTGAGGTGCTAATGCTGACCAGCAGTGCGTTTAATTTGAAACATGAGCAGACACCTTTCAACACACCTTTGTAATATTGGAGTACTTTACAGAAATTAATTCACTACTTATTTGGCAGCTTAGCCTTGGGGTTATGTTTTTTTATTCATCAATACTATAGTCATGCTAGCATAATATTTCCTGTTTCCTTCAGTGCTTGGTGTCTATGTATGGAACTTAAAGTGTGCAATGGATAGTTCAACTGTACAAATGAAAGAGAATCCACACATTTCAGAAGTACCAGTTGTATGCCAAATTGTGTTTACACTTTATAGAGAGGTGTAGTGAAGTCTTGAATGTTAACTTAATTATAGTCTGTGGTTAGCAGCTTTAACTGAAATTACACAGGGTAGAAAATTTTGGTACAATCTCGGTATGAAAAGACTACTATACACTCTGCTGCCCTACTGTAGTTTCAGTTGTGGAAATTTAGTTTATTATATGGGCAATGACACCATGAAAAGTCGGTTTGTGAATAAAATTTATGAATAGAAATCTCAAGTTCTGAATTCTGTGTGTAAGGAAGTAGCTATACCTTGGGAGATAAAGGATTTGAACCTTTTTTTGTGTGCTGTTGGCCATGTGAGATGTGTGACTTACTCATTTGAATCATTAGGATTTATTTATAGAAGATTTATGTAGTACTTTTTTTTAGAGGAATAACAAAAAGAACTTCCTGATAGTTGGCCCTTTATCTGTAATCTTAATTGTAAAACCAGCTATTATATACATTTCTCTAATCAGGTCAATCACTTGTGTCAGCCCTAATACAGTTCCTTTGTTTCAGTGAGCAGTTGATAAATGCCATTACATATTGGCCATTTATTGTTATAATTAACAAGAAAAATGAATGCCAGGGATCCTAGCTAGAAGATAGAAATACAATTAAACTTAAATAAAAGAAGTAGGATTGTGTTTGGAATAGCAGTAATCAAGGCTCTCTGTTTATTTTTGTATCTCTATATTACACTAGAGGACCAGTGCACTATAGGCATGAAGTAAAGCAAAACTCAAGTTTGGGCTTGCAAAAATATGAGGTATTTTCATGAGTGTGAAGTAGGGCACTGTTTTTAAGAGAAGAGGTTTTATATAGGAAAGTTATGGAAGATTTAGAAAGGTATGTGGGATCAGCCATTGCAAATAACTTAAGGACTGGTATCATGTCTTAAATGCTTTTAGTCATTTATAAGTCTGAGGATGTACCTTACATGTATTCAGTGTATTAACCCCTGATTTCCTAGTTATTTTAAATATTTCATAGTACTCTTATTGTGTACATTTGGCTTGTTTAGTTTAGTAATAACAGAAACTGTCTAATTAATTGATTATCTGCTGGTCTGACAACTGAGTATATTATTAAAGTGGGAGGGAAGAGCCGAGACCGGTTTGGCTCAGTGGATAGAGTGTCAGCCTGCGGACTGAAAGGTCCCAGGTTTGATTCCGGTCGTGGGCATGTACCTTGCTTGCGGGCACATCTCCAGTGTGGGGCGTGCAGGAGGCGGCTGATTGATGTCTCTCTCTCATCGATGTTTCTGACTTTCTATCCTCTCCCTTCCTCTCTGTAAAAAAATCAATAAAATATATTTTTTAAAAAAGTTGGGGGTGAAGAAGAACAATGACAATTGTTTAAAGTCTATTTTTGGGGGGAGGTGGAGGTGGGAGGGGACTAAGTGAAAACTGAAGTGCTAACCAAATTGTTAATTATCTCATCTTTTTGGCACCAAATTTCGTCATCTTTACTTATTTTATTGATTTCAGAGAGGAAAGCAGAGGGAGATAGGAACATCAATGATGAGAAAGAATCATTGACGGGCTGCCTCCTGCATGCCCCACATGGGAAATTGAGCCCATAACCCAGGCATGTGCTCCCAACGGGAATTGCACCCTGACCTGATTTATAGGTCAATGCTCAACCACTGAGCCAAGCCGGCTGGGACAAATTTCTTCATCTTTAAAATGAAAGTGTTAAGAACGATTTCCTATTTGGGTTCTTCTAGATAAAAAATTCTATAATTCTACAACCAACAGACTATATTATAACATAGTTCATGTTCTTAAAGGGAAGCTTGCATACAGATTTTATGCTTTGACTGTTACCCTACAGGTTGGTGTTTTATGTGTATATCTTAAATGAAAACAAATTAAAGATAATTTGGTATTTGCAAAATATATAAAAGCAAGCAATTAAAAGTAAATATAAAGTATGTTGTAAGATTAACCTTTCAGTTTTTAAAACCATAACCCTCTTTTGAATAAATTTGAATACATCTAAAATCATGTGATTTTAACAGAAATTAATATGCATGTGTAAATTATTTGTGCTCTGCAGAATTATTGGTACTCATATATCTTTACTTTTAATAAATAGTAATTTCTTTGCTATTATAATAGAACACTGAAGAAGTAATTCTTTCAGTTTCATCAGCTGTGCATCTAAGTTCTCAATTAATAACAACTAAGCTTCAATTGTGGTGAATACTGTTATTTACCTTACATATTGAGGCTATATAATAGTTGTATAGTTATGGCAGTTGGGGCAAAATGCAAGTTAGATTGTTATTGTCTAATATCTAATATAATGTCTAATATAAACCTGAGCACTAAAAAGCACCCAAGTAAGATGTAATATATATTTAAATAGTTGTGACTATCACTTCTTCTGCAACTCAGTTTACAAATTAAACTATAGTATTTTTCTCTCTAGTGAATATTTTTAATGTTTAATTTATATGGACTATAGAGACAGACAAGTATATGATCTAGTTTTCTATTCACTCAATCACAGAACACTTTTTGAGCACTTGCTTATGAACCAAGTGTTCTACTAACGATGGTATACAGATGTAAGCAGGAAAGAGAGTCTTTATGTCAAAGAGATTATAGGTTAGAGGGGAAGACAAGAGAGATAAATAATTATAGCACAATATGATATCCAATGATGAAGACTATATAAAGTACTATGAGCAAACAAAAGAAGAAATTAGTTATAAAAGCAGATATATAAAGGGAATTTTTATCAAAGCAGTGACTTTTAATCAGCTTTTCTTTATTTTTTAAAAATAGATTTTTATTGATTTCATAGAGAAAGGGAGAGGGAAAGAGAGATAGAAATATCAATGGAGAGAGAGAATTGTTGATTGGTTGAGGATCAAGCCTACAACCTGGGCATGTGCCCTGATCGGGAATTGAACCATGACCTCCTAGTTCATAGATTGATGCTCAACCACTGAGCCATCCTGGCCGGGCATGAGTCAGGAATTGATAGAAGAGTAGGAATTCAAGGAATATAAGCCCTTTAATGGCCAAATTTTTGTCTTGCTCACTACTCTATCTTTTAAGCCTACCTGCTACAATGCCAAGCACATAATTAGCATTTTATTACTATTTATTATTGTTTAATCAGTTGGCGGAGGGGAGAGATAAGATTTAAAAAGTACCTTTCAGAAACAGGAGAAACATGGGCCAAAAGCATGAAGATGGGGAAAGGCATGGTATTTGTGAAGACTTATGATTTAGTTGTTCATGGCTGGAATGAGGAAATATGAAGACAATGAACTAAAATTTAATGACTTAGAGCATGTACATTGGAGTCACACACGAGAATTTTAATCTTGACTTCATCTTATGCTACTTTTATGATTGTGGGTAAAAAGCAAAGCCTCTGTTTTCCTACTTTAAAATATAACTAATAGTATTTACTGGTAATGTCACTCTAAAAATTACCTGGCAAATGGATAGCACCAAAAAAATTATTAAAAGACTAGAGGCACGATTCATGAAATTTATGCAAAGACCTCGGCCCTAGCAGCCCCGGCTGCCACCTTGGCCCTCTCAGCAGCCCTGGCTGCCTCTCAGCCCTGCCCCTGTCTACTGGTCATTCCGGAAGGTTGTCCCAGAAGGTCATTCTGGAAGGTGGTTCCACTATTCGGTCTAACTAGCATATTAGCTCTTTATTATATAGAATTATTACTTTTTAAAAGGAAGTGGAAGATCTTGAGATTAGAAGAACTCCTCTGGTAAAAATCTTGAAGGTCTTGTGACATATTTAGGAGTTTGGACTATCCATTTGGTGATTGGGAGTATTAAATCTTAATTTGCTATTAAACATTATCCATAACATATATACAAGGCACTTTGAAAAGGGACATTTAGTAGTTATAAACTGTTATAAACTATCCTTTTCATAATATTCTGTTGCTGTCTCACAACTTCAACATTCCAGGTCCTGCTTATATTGCTCAATTATTTGATGTTTACTCCAAACAAAGAATAGCATGAATTTATCAACTTGATTAAGCTAAATATCCTTCCTTAAGTCTCCTGAGGTTAGGAGATGAGTTAAATAGCACATAGCAGGAAACCAAAAATTCAAATACTAGAAATAAAATAAATGAATTGGATAGATGTTATTTGCAGGACTACCATATCAATGACTAAAATATAGGTAGCAATGGTAAGTGGGTGATCATTAGTTGATAACTGAAAGTTGATTGCATTTTTCTAGTTCATGTTCCAAATGTGGCTGATCCAGTAAGGTCTTTTAGTAGACCTCAAGTTCTAGAGTTTATCCCTGTACCGAAATCTTCATATACAATGTCTTACATGTCATATATTTACACATTTGTTGTTTAATGGTATAATTTATATTTCAAGTGATATAATCATCTTTTACTCCTCTAAAATTGTCTTGAAAAGCTCTTTTTTTCTTCCATAGGGCAATGGAGGGGAAATAATGAGTAGATGTGTTAATAGAAAAAACAAACCCTCTTAATATGCTATTGTTAACAGTTTCAGAGTGGAAAAGAGCACAAATATTGTCTCTGAGTTATTTAAAGTGTAAGTAATACTGCTAGTCTGAAATTTTTGATGAGTCTTGCTTTGGCAGTCCAGTCTGGGTCAAGAAGGTGTGTTTAGGGAGAGAAAGATTTTTAAGAAAGACCTTGAAATGTCATTTTTGAGTCCTGTGGCAGAAATTACCTAGTCTTTAAGCCTTGTAATATTAGAGGATTGCTGGTGGTCCTCCAGGCCTTCATAGAATACTGATTGAATAAATGGCTTTAATATTTGAATCATGGATGTGGAATGAAATGTACTGGGACCTAGAATTCATGGGAGAAGAATAGTTTGCTAAGAATTGACCCAAAATAGCTACTACTGGGGCTTTCTACATGAATATTTTTCTAAGTATGATCGAGCACCACTAATTGGATTAACTAACTGGATAAGTAACTAGATTTGGGTGCTTGTTAAAATGCATGTTCTTGATGCCCATCCTATTGAATTAGAATATCTAGAAGTCCAGGAATTTTTTTTCCAGGAATCTTTATTTAAAAAAATTCTACAAATGATTCTAATCACCACAAAAATCAAGAACCACAGTTCTAGAAAAGTAATTTGATAAAGAGCTAATATTTAAAAAACTAAGACAAATGCAAAATTGAGTATCTGGTTAAGGTAGCTTGTATCACTGAGTACATCTAAAATAACTCTGATATTAAAACTGACCTTTTAAATTAATTCATTTTAAATTTAAAACTCTTCACAGTAACAACATGTAAACAGCTAATTCACACATTATTTCAGTTTCATATATAAATTACTTTTGAATTCTTGGGCTTAAAGAGAGAAAATTCTACAAATACACTTTTGACTATAATTAACTAGATATATTCTTTTGAACTAATAATTGGAGTTCTGAACTCTCCTAAAGAGCTTTTAAAATGATTCTGATGTCTTTTTATTGTTGCTAAGTCACAGGATGGGGCCCAGATAGTTGTCATAAATGGAGTAGTGCTAATTAAATATTATTATTCATCTGTATCAATTGAATAAAATTAACTATATTTGTGACTTGATAGGAGTGGAGGGATGGAAAGTGAAAGAACTGACATGAACTCTATGAAATGAATGCCAGTCAAATACAGAGAAAATATAATTAGTAAGATTTGATGATAATCAGTTTGTTGAAGGGAATTTTGCGGAAAATGCCTAAAGAGCAGCATATCTTTGTTTCTGAAAATAAAATAGTTTTTATTTTCCCTCCTCTTTCTGATCCCACACTTTATTTCTTATAGAGAATGTAATGATTACTAAAATGTATGAAATGTTTGATAATCTCTAACTGGATGGAACTTTTAGTACTTTTAATAGTGAATTAAAAAAAATTTTATATTGTCTTATATAACTGAATAAATCATAAGAAATTGGAAAAATTACCTATGATGAATATGCCACATGAAATTTAAACCAATAACAATTATGATTAATATGCTTCATAATTGTTAAAAATGTGTATTCTTTTTTTATAATTTCTTGTTCCAATAAACTCTTCTTCATGTTTTCTACATCTAGTTTATAAATGTGTATATTAGCATTTAAAAATCTATATTTTTATTACTTTCAGAGATTAAAGGAGAGAGATAGAAACATTAATGATGAGAGAGAATCATTGATTGGCTGCCTCCTGCACACCCCACACTGGAAATTGATCATGCACTGACCGAGAATCAAGCTGTGACCTCCTGGTTCATAGGTCAACACTTAACCACCGAGCCACACTCGCTGGGCTGTCTATTCGCATTTTTAACCTTATGTCTTTTTTTCTTAATTATAGTTTAGACTTAAATTCCCAAGGAGCATGGGAATTTTGCCTAATTATGAAGTGATGATTTGAACTTTATTTAAAAAAATTTCCAACTATGTATTATTTATTTAGAAAATTTGTCTGGCTTGCTTTATGGAAAATATCGTCTTAGATAATAGTGTCCACTGTGTGCCAGATGCTGTTTGAGACAATGGAGTTATTATGGTAAATAAAAATGATGGCTGCCCTCATTAAGTTTATATTCTAGTGACAGTGGTGGGAAAGATACTAAAAAATAACAAGCAAATAAAATATAGTATGTTAGAAGATGACAAGTATTATGGAGAAACATCGAGCAGGATAAAGGAGGTAGGGAGTATTTTACTGTATAAAATACATTAAGATTTCACGAATAAGGTGATTTTGAGGCTGAGATCAGAAAGAAGGTAAGGAACAAATCATGCAGATATCTGGGGAAGAGCAATTATGAAAGGGGAACCAGTGTCCTGATATAGGAATAATAGTAAAGAGCCCAATGTTACTGTATGGTGTGAATGATGAGGATATGCAGGATTTAATCCGCTTCAAGAGCTTTGGCTTGCATCCTGAGAAAGATGGGAAACCATTGAGGATTCTCAGCCAAAAAGTATCACAATCTGACTTTTATTTTAACTCTGGCTGCTATGTAGAGTATAGACTTTATCAGGGAGACTATTTAGGAGTGTTTTGCAGTCATCCAGGTAAAATATGATGGGGTCTTGGGATAAATGAATGGATAGATCAGTGAATGAATGAAAAACTAAATAAACAGTGGTTGTATGTCATTCTGAACAAATATAATGAGAATTGATCCAGGTAGGTAAGTCTTCCCTGAGGAAGTAGCAATGAGCTGAGATCTGAAAGAAGTTATATACTATTGAATTGGTTCTGACTCCAGACAACACTATGAATGAGTGATGCCCACAATGTCCTTCCCTAAAGAGCCCTGCTCAGCTTCTGTAGACCTCATGCCTGTGGATTTTTAATGGAGTCAATCCATCTCATATTTGGTCTTCCTCTTTTCCTGCTGTCTTCCCCTCCCCCCTCCCCGCCTCTTCTCCCAGTAGCATTGTCTTTTCTAAAGAATCATGCCTTCTCATGATGTGCCCAAGTAGGACAGCTTCTATATTCTCATTTTTGCCTACAGTGATGTTTCAGGCTTAATTAAGCTCTAGAACCACTGTTCATCTTTATGACAGTCCAAGGTATCTATAGAGCTCTCTTTCAAAATCATATTTCAAATGAATCAGTTTTTTTTTTCTATCAGCCTTCTTCCCTGTACTTTTATATCCTTAGATAATAATTTGAGATTACGAGGGTGTGGATCTTAGCCTTGGTGATCTTTCCCAAATCTTCCATTGCTGCCCCTCCAAGTATTAGCCATCTCTTGATTTCTTGGCTACAGTCTGCATTTGAATTAATGACTGAACCAAGGCAAGCAAAACTTGTAACAATTTCATTGTCTTCCAAATTGTGTATGTTCAAGTTGTGTATTTCTTCTGTAGTCATGACTTTTGTCTTCTTGATGTTCAAATCCGTTCTGCTTTGGCACTTTCTTCTTTCACTTTCATCAGAACTTATTTCACATCATTGCTACGTTCTTCCAGTAAGATGGTATCATGTGTGTATCTTAAGTTACTGATATTTATTCCACTGATTTTCACTCAATTCTTCCTCTGAGTCTAGTTCATTTTCCGTATGATATGTTCTGTGTATAGATTAAACAAATAGGGAGATAATATGCACTCTTGTCTGACACTTCTGCCTTTAGGAAACCATTCTGTCTCTCCATATTCTGTTCTGACATTGGTTACCTGTCCACCATACAGGTTACGCCTTAGGACTGTCAAGTGCTGAGGCACACCTATTTTTTTTCGAGGCAACTATAGCTTTTCATGAAAGAATAATAATGATAAAAGGACTGGGGTACTGGGGGAGGGAGTAAACTATTTTAAGGAAAGAAAGAGCGTATGCAAAGGTGGGGTGGTGGAAAGGTGTATGTTGTACTCCAGGAACTGGAAGATTGCTGGTGAGGCCAGAGCTCAGATAGCTAACATTTATATGCTAATTATAAGACTTATTTTATTTCTCAAAATAGTCTTAGGGAGTTGTTATTTTTTCCATTTTACAGTTGAGGAATTTGAAGCTTAAAGAAGTGAAGTGACTTACCCAGGGTCAGATTACTAAGAAATAGCAGAGATTGTTTGGTTATTATATTTCTCTCCCAATACCTACTACCACACTCACTAGAATGTAATTTTAATGATGGCAGAAACTTTATTTTGTTTGAAGTTATATCCTTAGCAATTAGAATAGTACCTGCCAGTTAGTAGATGCTCAGTAAATATTTACTGAATGGATGAATGAAAGAATGAATTAGAATAAAGGTATATCTTACTGCAAAGTTCATGTTCTTAATGACATCTTGTATTTTCAGGTGTAAATTAGAGCTATCGGATTGTTTCTTAATAAGGTTTTGATAGAGACAAAGCCTTAAACCAGTGTGATCAAAAGGAGATGAAGGGGCAAAATTACTAAAGGGGAAATAGAGCTCAGAAAGAATAGACTAATTATTTCAAAATAAATTTGCCATAAACTAGAATAGGTAAGAAGAGAGGAGGAAAAGAAGGCTCTGATGCTAAAGCTGGTGGCTAACTTCCACAGTAGCTTTCACTAGAACTTGAGTGTGGAAATTTTCTTGCTCTGCTTATCTAACAGTTTGCACATTGTCTTGACTTAGTTAGCTACTCTGTTTCCTGGGAAACAGAACATAGTCAACATTCCCTATATAATTCCTTTCTCTGGTCCCCTTTAATTTGTTCACTCACCAATCCCCCTCCCTCAGACATTTTTCTTATCAAGTGCTCTCAGATAATTTGTCCTCATTGCAATGTGACCTGTGGGACACACGGACCATCTGTTAACTTCTTGTTTCTGAGTTGGTAGGTCAGGTGTGTAACGTTATACCTGTCTATCCATAGATATTTCTCCCTGAAATAGAACTTTGTGTCTCTCATTCCTAGGAATTTAGGCCTTAATCTTTCTGTTCCTTTACCTTATACTGTCTCATTTTTTAAAACCACTTTAAACAGTTCATCTTTTCCCTTTGTCACAGAGGAAGAAATGTTTCATCTCTTTTCATAAAGTGACATCTCTACTTATGTTTTTTACTTTCATCCCCTCCTATCTCTTCCAGAACTTAGCTCTGTTTATTATCCTCATTCTTTCTTGCAACCCCTATCTGTTCTTTTTCACAGAGTTGGAGATTCAGGTTTTAATTCCTGTTTTGCCACTTTCTGGCTTTGGAACTTTGAGCGAGTTATTTGGCTTCTTTGAGTCTCAATTCTTATCTTAAAATACCATTTGTTCTGCTAACCTTGCATGTCCATAGTGAATCAGTTACAATAAGGTATGTGAAAGCACTTTATAAAATAGAAAATACATTTCAAATGCAAGGTGTTATTACATTCTATGTGCACAGATAATTAAAATCTCTTCTTAAAACAGTTTTTTTTCAACTTTGCTAACCCTTGAAATATCCTTATTTCCTTCTTCCTTTCTTCCAGCCAAACCTCTTGAAAGAATAATCTTTTTTTTTGTTTTTTGTTATCTTCTTATGCCTCAGTTCATTAGAATCTGGCTGCCATTTGATTTTGGATAAGTCTATTGCCTTCAAGATTACTAGAGGTGACCTGGTTCCATATTCTCAGCTCTCATTCTTGCGATCTGTAGCAGTTGATATTTTTGACTAAAAATGGCTTAGCACAGTATATAATAATAGTAGATATTTAATAATTTTTGTAAATAAATGTAGTCTCTTTGCCATTTTTGGATGAATCTACTTTTTTCTCTCCTAAACCCCCAATTTTATGCACCCCCAAATTTAGTTTGTTGCTGCTATTTCACTCTGTATTCCTCCTGGGAAGTTTTATCTGCTCTAAGGCTTTTCTACTCTATAGAGACGGATTTCACATCTGCTTTTCCAACTCAGTCCTGAGCTTTGGTTCTGCCTGTTTAACTCTAAATCTCTCCTGGATGTCCCATTGTCACTTCAAATTTACCAAGTTTATCATCTCCTTCCCCTAAGTCAATTTCCCTTTCAGGCTTATGTATTTTTACACTAATACTAGCAATTAGTAATCCAGACTTGAAGCTTCATAAATGTGTTGACTCAATTTTCTTCGTATATTTCTACAGTAGTCATTCATTTGCTCACCTAAAGTGTAGTCAGTGTTCATTACATATAAAATACTATTATAGACGTAGGGATATGGAACTGAATCAAAAAGACAAAAAAATAACTACTCAGAAGAATCTTATATTTTAGTCGTTTACTTTTATTCAGTCATTTTCTCACTAATCATTCATTGAGAATGATAAGGGTCCTATTTTATATAGAGTTGCTAGAGAAGATTTCTATGATATGGAAACATTTAATCAGAAAACTGAATGAAGTGAAGAAGTGAGCCATGCAAATTATTGGGGAAGAACTTTTAGGCAAGTGAAGATGCTGGGTTTTATCTAAGTGAAATGAGAAGCCACTGGAGGGTTTAAGAGAGAAGCAAAATGATGTAATTTCCACATTTAAAAGAATCACTGTGCTATGGAGAAGAACAAACCAGGAAAGCAGTTGTGGAAGCAGAGACACTAGTTAGGAAGCTAATATGAGTTCATATGAGAGATGATGATATCTTGGACTAAAGTGGTAGCAGGGGGAAATGATACATGCCATGGTTTCATAAATTAGAACAGTCTTTTTTGTGTAGTGTTGCCTTGTCTGATAGAAGAGCTTGATCAGTTAGTGAAACCTTTCCTCCTAGGTGCCTTCTTCTTACATGGTTATAGTCCTATGCCAGGGTACATGAGTACATGGTTTAGTGAGCAGAGAGAGCTAGTTAGATTTGCAGCCTAGTTGCTCTTTCATCTGAGCACCCTTGTGCAGTGAATGAACTGTATAATGGCTGTCCTAGCTAGAAGTGAAAGGAATGAGAATTCACTCTTCTTTTATTTTTAATTTTTATTATTCTCATGCAGACTTTATCACTTCACATATATAGGGTGTCCCCAAAATGTATACACACTGAATAATTATTAATTCTAATGTGGTTCCCCCCCCTTTTTAGATTTAACCAATTGGAATGAATAATTATTCAAAGTACATTTTTTTGATACCCCATATTTTAATCTCTCCAGCCATTGAAGACCAGAACTATAGCTAATTCTTTCTTTCACTAGTGTCTGACATGGTGTCCCATCTGTAGTCTGATATTTGGTGATAGTGGCACTAATGAAATCATTCATGTCTAGTGACTGCAGAGATCAGTGTATTGAAGTTTCTGAGTACTAAAGTAGTTTTGCATATTCATAAGAACTAATCATAACAACTTGTGTCCATTGGTAAGAGACAAACTGTTAAATGTAAAGCCCATTGATATGATTAATATACGTTAAAAGTGGATGCAGTCTTTGTAACAGGTAATATTAGTTGTCATTTGAGAGGCTGATTGTTTCAGTGAGCCAGGGTTTGTTTTAATGGCTGGTACCAACTGCAAGGAAAATGACAAAAATACTTGATGTTTTTCTTATGTGCCTATTTCAATAACCCTGCAATATCTTGAAATGACCTGGTGTAGAGGATGAAGCAAGTCTAGGAACTGCTGCCAAGTCCTACATAGTAGCAACATGTAAGTAGTTTAGTCAGATTCACTAAAACTTTGAAATCTAGTGTATTATAGGCACATGTAGAAGCTGTGTTAATTGCTAGGTTATTTTCCATATGGTTCTGTTTTAATAAAGCATATTTGATGCAGATGGTTGGAAAGTAAGTTTGGTAATGTCTAAACTGGCCCTAATTCCTGCAGTGCTTCCACTCCAATACTTAACAGTGCCCTTGTAAGATTTCTTCTTTCACAGACTTTTTGTTTTTAGTTGAAATGTGGCCTAAGATAATTGAAAATGATTCTTTTTTTTAAACTTCACCTCTAAAAGAACAAGAACAGTCATTCTCCCCTGATGCCACATCAAAACTAAATTTCAGCTTGGTTTATTTAGTATTATTTGGATTCTATTCATCATTATGAATACTAGAGGCCCAGTGCATGAAATTCGTGTACAGGGCAGGGGTGTGATCCTCAGCCCAGTCTGCATCCTCTCCAATCTGGAACCCATCGAGGGATATCCGACTGCCCGTTTAGGCCCGATACCAGTGAGATAGGGCCTCAACAGGTAGTTGGACATCCCTCTCACAATCCAGGACTACTGGCTCCCAACTCCTCGCCTGCCTGCCTTCCTGATTGCCCCTAACTGCCCTCCCCTGAAGGCCTGGTCACCCCTAACTGCCCTCCATGGCTGGCCTGGTCACATCTAACTGCCCTCCCCTGGAGGCCTGGTTATCCTAACTGCCCTCCCTTGTAGGCCTGGTCTCCCCCAATTTCCCTCCCCTGTTGGCCTTCTTGTGGTGGTCATCTTGTGTCCACATGGGGGCAGGATCTTTAACCACATGGGGGCAGCCATCTTATGTGTTGGATTGATGGTCAGTTTGCATATTACTCTTTTATTATATAGGATGTTTCTGAATATATTTAGTGGAGGAAATGGGAATTACAAGGATCAAAATAGAAAGTAAAGTGACTTCTCCAAATGCTGAAGTTAGCTTTGTTAACATTACAGTACTTTTACCTCTTTGGGGATATGAAATAGAAGAGCTTAGGATATTAATAATTATCTCTTATTTGCACATTCTCTATTTCTTTTGCAGTGAAATTGGACTTGCTATATATTGCTATTAAGTTAGAAATGAAATGAAGGGTAACTTATTTAGCAATACTGCAAAAGTATTTTAATTTTCTTTCTAGAATATCTACATATAGTTATTGTATTTGTCTTAAATCCTTTTTTTAAATTTTTTGAAGTATTACATATGTCTCCTTTATCCCCAATTGACCCCTCCCCTTTGGCCATTCCACACCTGAGAACAAGCCCCCACCACCACAGTGTCTGTGTCCATTGGTTATGCTAATATGCATGCATACAAGTTCTTTGGTTGATTATTAATCTTCCCCCCTTCCCCTTCCCTTGCCATCTCTCTGAGGTTGGACGGTCTGTTCAGTGCTACTTTGTCTCTGGATCTATTTTGTTCATCAGTTTATGTTGATCATTATATAACACATGAGTGAGATCATGTGATATTTATCTTTCTACAACTGGCTTATTTCACTTAGCATAATTCTCCTGGTCCATCCATGCTATTGCAAATGATAAAATTCCTTCTTTTTTTAAAAAAATGTATTTTATTGATTTTTTACAGAGAGGAAGGGAGAGAGATAGAAAGTCAGAAATATGGACGAGAGAGAGACATCAATCAGCTGCCTCCCGCATGCCCCCCCTGTGGAGATGTGCCTGCAAGCAAGGTACATGCCCCCAACCGGAATTGAACCTGGGACCTTTCAGTCCGCAAGCCGATGCTCTATCCCCTGAGCCAAACCGGTCTCGGCAAAAGTTCCTTCTTTTTTACAGCAGTGTAGTATTCCATTGTGTAGATGTACCACAGTTTTTTAATCCTCTCATCTGCTGATGCATACTTATGCTGTTTCCAAATCTTAGCTATTATAAATTGTTCTGTTGTGAACACAGGGGTGCATATACCCTTTCTGATTGTTGTTTCTGGTTTCTTGTGATATATCCTAGAAGTAGAATTACTGGGTCAAATGGGAGCTCCATTTTCAGTTTTTTGAGGAAACTCCATACTGTTCTCCACAGTGGCTGCACCAGTCTGCATTCCCACCAGCAGTGCACGATGGTTCCTTTTTCTCCACATCCTCACAACACTTGTCGTTTGTTGATTGTCTTAAACCTTTAGAGAGAGTTCAGGCATATTAACAGTAATATGCTGATTCCCTCTAAGTATTTTATTTTGGTATACTTGTGTATATATATATATATATATATATATATATATATATATTTTTTTTTTTTTTTTTTCTTTCTCAAGAATATAGATAATGTCCTTGTTAAATTTGAGGTTGAGTTCTGGAGAGCAAAATGGGAGTCATGGTTCAATAGGTTTGTGCCTGTTTTGCTGGTGTTTTTTCTTTTTTCTCACATTGTCACTAAAATATTCTCTTTGTTATCTGAATAGGACATCTGCTGACTAGCCTGACCCTCTTTAACTGATTGTGTGAAAAGTCTTGGTTAAATCTGTTAGGCCTTGGAGGCCCAAGAATCTGCTAAGTGCTTCTAAGCTTGAAAGACAAACTGTCCTTGGTCTGTGTTGTCTCTCCTACTTACGGACATTTTTCGATAAATAAGCCTGGTGTTGGTATGGGATAAGCCAAACAATGAAGTTTTTCACCAGTAATTGACCCAAGGACTAATTACCTCTTAATAAGCACTGTATTTTTTTTTCATATTCTAGTGAAGTTAAAAATGCAAAAATAAAAAGAAAAAAAGAAAATTAAAATTTTATTCAATGAAGTTATCTTAATAAAGGAGTCCTAAAACTGAAGAGAAAGAATTAAAAAAAAAATCTGGGCCCTATCCACTCTAGTGGATAGAGTGTTGGCTTGTGGACTGAAGGGTCCTGAGTTTGATTCTGGTCAAGGCCATGTACTTTGGTTGCAGGCTCAATCATCAGTAGGCGGTGTGTAGGAGGCAGCTGATCAATGTTTCTCTTTCATACATTTTTCTAACTTTCTATCCCTCTTCCTTCCTCTCTGTAAAAATCAATAATATATAACAGTAGGTCCTCAGGTTACATTGGAGGTCTGTTCCTATGGCGTGATGTAATATGATTTTTTTGCCGTAAGTTGAAACCCACCTACATAAGCACCTACATCACTCACATGAAGCACATTCACAGCAGTAATAAAGTAAAACAGTAAAAAAAAAATTAAAAGAAATATTAACAATTCCTGACCTTTACTTGTGGTAAGTACATAATAAAAAACCATAAAGCACATATGTACATATGTTAAAATGATGGAACTTTTTTTTTTATATAAATAAATGGGAGTTAGCGACATAACCATAAAACAATGTAAATCGAGTGCAATGTAACTGGAGGATTGTCTGTATATATATACTAGGGGCCCAGTGCATGAATTCATGCACCTTAAAAGGAACTGTGGGCAATGAGGCTATGGTGGGCAGAGGAGTGGGTCTCAGTCCATCCTCTGTGCCCCCACCTGGCCCCTCCCACTGTGGCCTCTTGTCCCCTGTCTGCCAGCAGCCCTGCTTCCTCCACTGCCACTCCCACACACTGATGGCATCAGCCCAACTCACACTCGCTGATGGCGCAGAGCAATTGAGGCCGGCACCAGCAGCAGGTGCAAGTGGGACTGGTGCCATCAATGGGTGTGAGCAGCGGCTGCTGCTTGGATCTTCCCTCAGGAACAGTGGGAGGTGGAAAAGCCCTGAGGGGTGATTGGGGCTGGCAGCCACTGCTCACACCAACTGATGGTGCCAAGAGATCGCGGACAGCATCAGGCTCTGGTAGTGGGTGTGAGCACCAGAGTGGACTGCGGCACATGAGAGCAAAGAATTTTCAGTAACCAGAGGCTCGCCCTGATGACAGTGACTGGCAAGCCACCTTGGTCTAGCACCCCTGCTCACCTACTCCACCATCCCACTGTGGATGATGCCCTCCCATGTTCCACACTCTGCTGCCTGCTGCTGACACCTGCCATATTCTGCGTGTACCCCCTGGTGGTCAGTGCACAACATAGCAACTGGTTGTTCGGTTGTTCTGCCGATTGGTCTATTTGCATATTAGCCTTTTATTATATAGGAAACACACACACACACACACACACACACACACACACACACACGGATTATAAGAAATCTTCCAGAATCACAATCCTACATTTATCTACCTCCTTTGCCCAGATATACCTGCATGTGTTTGGGGAGTTGTGTTGAACATACCCCTTTGCCACAGAAACTATTCATCTTTAAATGTTAACTTTAATGTTGAAATTTTATGAGAATGGAAAGAAATACACATTTTCACTTATTTTAGACTTCCCTTTGGAAAATGTAGTTTGTTGCTGTTGTCTCAAGTTGGAAGGTTTTACAAAGTTTTTTTCAAATACTCAAGGAAAGCAAATGTAATCCTGAATTAGACTAGGAAAAAAAATGTACCTTCCTTTAAAAAAATCTTAATAATTGTGGCACATCAGTCTTAGTCATTTCTTTTGACCTTTTCCTCAATTTATATTCACTCTGGAGATTTCTTTTGTCTTGCCTTGTTTGTTTTATTTCAAGCATGGTTTAACTTTTCACTGGAGCAAGAGCCTAAAAAGGTCAGAATACGAAGAGAACAATTACCTTTGTGACAACTGTCAATTAATCAAGATAGAAGTGAGAATATTTTCCATATAGTGTCGAAAAACAATTGAATAATTATTGTTGACTTTGATTTACCTTGAGACATCTCAGAACATTTTTAAACACCCATTCTGTCCCTTTTTTTGTTTTCTTATGTGAGAATGCTTCTTAAACCCAAAGAGAATAGCTTTTAGGGTTACTTCTAACTTTGAACTTTGTGGAAAACCATTTAAAAGGTATGGGGGTGGGCCCTATGTTGAATTAGGCAACTGGAGATCAGCTATTACCACAGTGCTGATAGTAAGTATGGGAAGGACTCTGGAAATGAGGTTTAAATTACACAAACAAGCAATTGAAGGGCAAGAAAAATCCAGCTTTAACCTTTTCACCATTATTGTATAGATGTTGGGTACTTGAGATGGTTTTGTCTTTTTCTTTTCAGAGAAACAGTACTCATATTTTAGAGATAAAAAAGATATTTAGTTGGTTTTGAGTTAAGTTTTAGGCTTAAAAATTTTTATTTTAAAAAATTTTCACTAAGGTTTTCAGGTCTAATTCTTGAACTGTATCTCTTTTAGTCTTGATTTTATTTTCAGAGAAATAGCAGAGCTAGGCTTTTCATTTAATTGTAATAAAATACTGCCCTAAAGAAGAATGAAATATGATTTTTTTACTGGTTTATATAGAAAAGCATATAACTCTAATAATATTTTAACTATGGTTTGTATAGACCATACTCATTTAAACTCTATGCAAATCTTTGTTACTTCAGGGCAAACAAGCTACAAAACCATAATGTGCGGTGTAGTGAGCACACACCATAAATTTGATAATCATACTTGTGAATTCATCATATTTTGTATAGGGGGTTGCCTTAGTAAGGAATAGTAATGTGCAAATGACATGAAAAAATGTTGCCATACTCTTAAATGTTTAGGGATTTTAATGCTACTGTATTATTTCATTCTGTGCCCAGTTGTGTTGATTGATAAGTGAAGATATTAAAGTAGCAGAAATTTTACATTGGCTTTAATGTGTGGAGTTTCTATAATTCCCCACGAATCTGGAATATTAATATAAATACTCTTTTTTTAGGGGCTGCAGGAAGCATGCTGCCCAGACTACACATGTTACCAGGCGAGGCCTGCCTCTGCCATTTAGAGAAATAGGAGTGGGAGGCTGTCTTAAGTGAAAGTGAAAAAAGGCATTTGTTTAGCTGCATGGCAACACAAATATTTCACTTACTGAGGACTGACAATGCATCTCATTAGGTGAACGGGTGCCAGCTTGTAAAAAATTTCTGTTTAACTTTCCATATTAGTGGAAGGTGCTTGTGCTTAACCGTTTGAAGCCTGGCATTAGGTCCCCTTCCACCATGCCCTCCTAACACACACTTTCTGTCTACTGCTATTTGTTTTGTTTTGTTTTTAATCCCAAAATAATAGATGGGAGAGAGCCAAGGATATCTGGACTATTGAATGATATTAGGAATATGTGAGTGTGCCAGATTGAAGTCTGTCTCAGGCCAGACATTTGTCACATGTTTTCATTTCTCTTATTTCTATGCACTTTTCTGGAGGTTAATTGTTATATTCTGCCTTGACAGTGGAAATATTCAATGGCATTTGTTTGAAGTTGACAGTTTCCTTGTGTTGCTACAGTGCCTGAGTAGCAGTCGCATGTTCTCAAGATCTTAAATTCTCCAGTCTCCTCTTACAGTGCATTTGGATCCAACGCTATTAGGAAAGCAGAGGAAAATAAATTAATGCTAATTGCCACATTAATTATTTAAAATTATTTATTTTATGGATTTTTATTTGAAGAAGGTAGAGAAGTACTTTTTCTTCATGAGTATTTGAGACCATCTCTATATTCTCACTGGTATGATGCCTACCTTGTGGGCATCAATATCAATAGCTTTACCGGGATATGGTAGTGTAAGAGGAGGAGAAAATACATTTTTAGATGTTTGTGACTGTAATATACAAGTGAAAGATTCTCAGCATTGACAAGCATAGAATTATGTGCAAGGACCAACTGCATGAGTGTTCCAGGAAATGTATACTTTTTTCATAATTTTATCGTATTTTTTAAAGTTGTGGCATCAGGAATTTAAGTTTGTTTAGAGAACATTTCAAAATGTTTTACTCTGTGAGAGAATTCTAGTTCCAGAATAAACTAAGATAAATAATTTATAATGTACAAAACATTTTAAAATTATATAAAACAGATTGTTTACAAATTTTTTTTTTTTTTGCTAGCTCCACCTGAAGTTTAGGGCAATATACTTAGTGGGTATATTTACATTTCTTGTATAAAAGTGGTTGGGGTATTTACCTTTTAAAAAAATAAGAAGTATATTCAAATATGAGAATTAGAAGTCTATTCTAAAACTGACTTCCTTTTTCCCCAAATTAAGTTTCTGGACATTTGTAGTAAAATCTTTTCTCCTCCTCCTCCTTCCCTCTTACTGCATTCCATCTCTATTCTATTTCATCTCTATTTTTAGTATAGACTTTGGTCCTCTTGGAGAAAAGAATCCTTTTAAATCCTGAAAACGGTGGCATCATCTGCTAGCCAGAAGCCTGAACCGGCTGAGGATCTTAAATGCTTGCCAAAGATCTTTCTGACCTCTTTACTCCTTGCTAGCCTATAGTAGTTGTGGATTTTTACTAAATGAGTCACCTTCTAGCTCTGTCTCTGGGCCTTTCAGATAGAAAACACAATATGCCATTGGTTGATGGGATGGGCCAGGGTGTGGGTATGCTAGGAGGCAATGCAGTTACAGTCTGGATGGAGCACAAAGTAAATATTTGCCATTATCTTTCTCATCAATTAGATAGTCATAGTTAGCCTCCAAGGGCCAATATATGGACTTTTTTAAAAAAAGCACATGTGGATTTTTCAATTTTCTGTGTGTCATTGCTTACTTCTCATCAAAAGCAGCTTACTTCCTCTCTTCAGGCAGATAATATGTGTACTGTACTTTTCAAGCAAGTATTGCTTTAGTGAATTGTTCCGGTATCAAGGGCACAAATATGGGGCATCAAATTTACATAAGTACTTCTGACCCTTCATTCCATGGTTAGAGAGGGAAAAGTCATTATTTCTATAGCATCTCTGTCTCCATGTTTCTCACCCTATTCATTAAATTATCAGCGCATATTTAGAGTGTTTGGGACACTATTGTGATATTCTGTCACAAATTCCATAGCCCCCAAAGTGGAAAAAAATACCTCTGGTTTCTTGTCACTTACAGTCTTTGTTAGTTCGTAAGCATCCAATGAATATTTGTGGAATGAGTAACTTGGTGGATGAGTGAGAATGTAGGACATGTTGACAAGAGGAGAATAGTACAAAGTTCTTCAAAGATGTGATTGGGAGTGATTTAGTGTTGTGGACACTTGTAGTTCAAATTCTGGAATTAAGTGGTAATCTGTTGAAATGAGGAGTCCTTCATTCAAAACATTTTTGGACAGATTTTTACTTTCCTAGCTGGTACAAATTAGCCACCAGTTGTTTCCAAGAATTGTCAGGTAGCATTGAGGTTTACAAAGTTGATATTTTAGAAGGCAGTGGGATCCTCTAAAATGCCATCTTGGAAACTTGCCTAGGATTCAGAATAAATATTTGTTATAGTACCAGAGAGACTAGAAGACATCTGGGAAAATTCTGTACCTATCTGTGGTTTTATATTTCCTGTGCTAAAGAATAATGCTAGAAGCATGAGGCAGACCAGTGGGAGAAGTTGGCATGTCAGTCTACAAAAAGCTTGGCAAAAGAGTCTCTTTTTCTGGACAATTATTTTCTTTTTATTACCATCTGATTATGAATGACTAGTCTGCACTTGGTTCTAAATGTGTAGATAGATTTTTCAAGATGACCATAATATACAGTCAAATGTCTTTAGTTCTGCTTTAACTAATAGTGGTACTAATGCCTCTGGGGGAAGCCTTGTGATCCTTTTCATTGTATAGGGAGAGGTAGGCTAGTGGAGTGAGTGTGTGTGTGTGTGTTTAAATAGCTACATATTGAGAAATATTCGTTGGGAAGTCACATGTGCTAAACTTTATGCTTAATATTTAAAATCAAATATCTATTTCTAAATCCTACTAGCATTCCTCAAGCCTTTACTCTTTTAACCCAGGAATTTATGTAGTTAAAAGACAATATTTCTCCTAGGTTCTCTTTGCTTTTATTTTGCCCAATGCCATTCCATTTACTAGTAGACTGCCAGATATACTTGAATTTTGCTGTGATTGATCAGTTATTTGTGTGCAAATGGTATATACAGTATTTTATTTGCTGGCACAAGGTAACAAAGGCCCAGTTGTTTTTTATAGTGAGGAGATACAGATTTTTCCTGCCCAGTTAAGCAGATAATTGACAAATCTAGCCTCTCAAACACTAAAACATACTTTTCATTATGTATGGGAGTCTTCATATTTTATTGCTCATTTGCTAAAATACAAATAATGGAAAATTGAGCATGTATCTATGGCGCATAATGCCCAAAACAGTATATGAGAGTCCCATTCTTTATACACTGTGAATATGATGAGTGCCAAAATATTCTAAAATGCACTATTTATAACTCTTAAAAAACCTTCTACTTTTGAATAATACAATGTTATAAAAATGTGGGACATTAAAAATAGCTTGTAAGAATAGGATATATTCAACTAAAATTACCTAGATACTTTTGTACATATTGGTATAGCAGCAGTTTGTGTTTTTAAAAGATATTTCATACCATTTCTTCTACACAGAATACTTCTAACAAAGATATTTTTAAAATCTTTATTGTTGATATTATTATAGATTTCCCTCTTTTTTCTCCCCATTGCCCCTCTCCACAGGAGTCCCATCCCACCCCAGGCCTTCACCAACCTATTGCCTGTGTCCATAGGTAATGCATATCTTTAGTAATAAAAGGACAATATGCTAATTATACCGGGAGACCTTCTGGACATCCTTCTGGACAAAGCCATGGTGGCAGGGCTGAGGCAGAGGAGTATTAACTCCTCTGAGAGCAATTCCACTATTATTGCTCTCTCAGGGGTAATCAGGCCAGGAGGGGAGGGCATTTGGGGGTGATCAGGCCAGCAAGGGGGGCAGTTGAGGGTGAGAAGGCCAGCGGGAGGTGAAGGGGGTAGGCAGTTGGGATGAGCAGGCCGGCAGGCAAAGTGGTAAGGGGTGATCAGGCAAGTGGCCTTGTGTAGTATGTGTTGTATAGGACCCAGTGGCTCAGCATCCCCAGTCACCTGATCTGGGAGCTCTCAGTGCACCCCTTTGTGCGTTTGATCACAGTCTTGTTGTAGTTGTTATTTGATTGCTGTTGATGTCACTAGGAGCAATTGACCTCCTGGCCAATTTACTGTGAGAACTAGATGCAACTACAATGGGAGAGCTGTTGTGCAGGAGACACCCCTATGAAGCAGGACTTGCTTCAGTGGGGCTTTGGTGCTCACTGAATCTGCCCCTTGAGTGTGTAATTTATGGGTGTGTAGAGTTGTAATCTGATATGGTGTGATATTGCGCACTGGGTACAATGGCTCTTGGATCTCCAGGGAGGTACAAAGTCAGCTACTTCCAGAAGCCACCTAGCAGGAGCTACAGAGAGATCTGCAGATTTCTTCTCTTTGTATTGGGCTTAGAAGTGCCCAGATGAAGCCCAGCTATGAAGCAAGGCAGGCTGGTGCTGGTGCCAGGTCTTGGGCCTTTTATTGATAGGTTTGGGGCTCTCTGACCCAGCTACAGCTTGTTTGAGAGATTTTAGCCTGAGAAAGGACAGGTCATTTGTATGCAAAAGCTACTACACATAGCTTGCGTGGGATTGTAAATTAGATGAGGTGGGGTCTTAAGGAATCACCAGAGAGGAGCAAATAAAAATGGCTGCCAGTCAGCTCTATGACCAGGGTGGTCCCAGGATAGGAACAATGATACCTGTGAGCACTTCTGGCTGGGAGAAAGCCACTTGTCAGTTTCTGTCCTGATGCCAGACAATCCAGTTTTTCCTCGTATATATCTGTGTTTCCTAGAACCTCACTTTGGTGTTGGAGCTCAAAGGAAGCAGGACCTTATAAATTCAGTTCATGATGCCTACCTTATAAGAGGACAGCTGGGTCTCCAGAAGCCTATGTGTCATTGTGCCCCAATCTGCACTGGTTTTTACAGCCCTTGGTTCTTACTGCTGGTAGGGACTTCTTTTCCCATCTCGGGGACCCTGGGCTAGGGGTCTGGTGTGGGGCTGGGACTTGTTCTCTTCTGGATGGCCTCTGCAGAGACAACCTCCCTCCAAATTAAAAAAGCAGCACACGTGGGTACCGAATCAGCCTTTTTGTGCTTCCACACATTCTACGAGTCTCAGTTTGCTTCCTTCTTTACTTCTCTAATTGTAGGACTTCCATTCAAACATCTTTCCAGTGATTCTAGATGATGATTGTTCTGTATTTTAGTTGTAATTTTGATGTGGTTGTGGGAGGCAGTGAGTACGGGCATTTCCCTATGCCACCCCTAACAAATATTTTTAATTTTAGAATTTCTATTTATCTCTCAAGGCCCATGTCCTTGTCATCTTCTCAAATTTCACTTCATTTGAACTTCCATAGTATATTGTATTTCTCTTGTGCTTGTTAAAATTTGTCTTTTCAGTTTCTGTGAATATTCCTTATTATTAGTTTCTGATCAAAAGTATTTTTCTTTTTTAGGGCAGGGATATTATGTCAATATCTTAAATAACTTACATGACCATATACTACCTACTATTTAATAAGCACTCAGCATATAATTATTGAGTTAATTAAAACTTCTGAAAATCTCCACACTCCCAATTTGTAAAATAATATACAAATTTTGCATTTAACTTATTTTATACATGTTGTATGCTTTTACTGTTTTCATGTGATACTGGGGGTTAGGGAATAAGTAATTACGTACTTAACACTACTGCATTGTACACTGAAAATTGAATTTGCAGATGAGTCAAATGAAACTTAAATAATGCAAAGTGTGAAATTTATTGTGAGACCCTGACAAAATCTGGAGGTTATGATGAGGGAGGGGGGAAGAAACTGACATGTCACCCTCATCATTACTGCTCTTGACCCTTCTATCTCAATTGCCAGTTATGATTTTGGAGTGGGAACTATGTCATATTTCTTTGTATCATCTCTAGCATAGTTGTTTGCTCCTAGTCAGTGCTATAAACATATGTGTAAAATGAACATGGGAATGAATTTGACATTATTGGTTATTTTCTTCCATGCTTCAGTCACTCTTTCCTTTAATGGCTTTCTATTCTACGAGTTTTCTTTGCATTCATGTTGTCCTTCCATTTTCTTATATAAAACCCTTCTTTCAAGAAAGCATTTGAATATCACATTAACCTAAGACACAAATGGCCAATAATAATTAATATTTCATTCTTAACTAATATTTCATATGCAAAGTTTAGATATCTTTTCAAATAAAAATTAAAATAAATGAATTAATTATATGGGATGTTCATTCAAAATAAATATGTTGGTTTACTTGACCTCATAGAGAAACATTTATAACTTGACTCCATAAAAGAGTTTTGTAGTGCTTAGGGAGGACCTATGAATAGGAATTCTAGAGGAATTAGCTGAAGAAAGGCCTCTATATATCTTTGAAAGTGTTCTAAGGATTTAAACTTAACGAGTAAAGATAAAATGAAGGATAGAAATAATTCTTTGAGATAGATGGCTCTGAAGTGAGGGAATGGAACTAAAGCTATCAAAAGAAAAACTCTTTTGGCATATAGGTTAAAATGGCTAGATTTGTGGGTTTTGTTTCTCTTTTGGGACTAGTAGAAACAATTCTAAGAAATCTTTGCTGTGCAATTGCTCTTACAATGAAGAATTTATAAATGTTCAAATTTTTTCCCTGAAGTTACTTCACTATAATAATTATTGAAAAAAGTAACCCCTGAATTTAAAATGCACTCTTTATTGTACTTTCTGCCACATTCCCCCCTCCCCCACCCGCCCCCCATAAAAGCTACCTCATTTTCTTTTGGGGGAACAATCCTTCTTTCACTTTTGGGAAATGTGTTTTGCGTAGAGCTCTCTTACCTTCCCAAGTCATAGGCCGTGAGCATTTTATATGCCTGGCCAGTGATTGGTTCAGAAACTAACATATTATTTAAGCCAGGCCAATAAGCTTAATCCTGAGATCTTTGCTGGAATTTTTGGGAAAGAAGCACTGTCTTTCTATTGTGATTCCTAACCTGGAGTTTCTGATAGTTCTATTTGTCCCTGAAGGGGGAGTACCTGCCTGAGAGATGGAGAGAGAGCAACTCCTGATTATTTTAGCACTGAGTCCAGCTGTGTCAGATAGAAGCCAGGACTTTTCAGTTATGTTGAGCCAATAAATTATTTCTTTTGATAAAGCTACTTTGAGTTGGCTTTTGTCTCTAAAAGTGTTTTAACAAATATGACCAGAGTTGCACAGTTGACTGCCTAGCTGATATGGTAGATGGATATATGTCATTTGGAGTACCATTTTGATGTCTATTGATTCATCCAATATGTGAAATTTATCCCACTTTACTTTCTATTAGTATGGATGGTATGATGAAAGTAATTACTGTTTAAACAAGAATAATTTTTACTGAATTAATTTAGTATTGTCAAAGAATAATAAAATGCAAATAAGATGATATGGCCAGATACGTTCTAAACTTTGTTACATTATTTTGAAGATAGAACAAGTTCATGTATTTTTCCCCTGGGATAAAAATGTAGTTTTCCTTTTTTGTAAATAAAATAAGTTATGACTTGTTTATATTTTTCACAATTGTTTATCAATTGCAGTTTGATATTTTTGCACAACTTGGGTGGGAATTGGAGAAAATATTTTATTTGCCTATGCTCTGAAGAAATATCCTCTGCCTGTGACATTTTTATGCTAATCCTATTCATTAATATATAATTCTACTTAAGATCAACTTCAATGGATTTGCTTCAAATTAGAGATCTCACTAATTGGGAAAACACAAAAAGAAATGGATATTATACATATTTTACTGTTTTTCTGGAAAAGGGTAATTTCAAATTGGAAGAAAATGTATAGTTACGCAAATTCTACTTGACTTTGGTAAATCACATTTAAATAAGCAATACTTTTAATTTATCTTGTTATGTGGCCTTTAGGAGATCTCCATTTTGTTTGTTTTTTCATATTTTTTGAAACATGTATGTAAAGACTAAGTTGATAATTGATCATCTCTCTTAAAAATGTGCTGGACCACCTTGGCTGGTGGGCTCAATTGATTAGGGCTTTGAATTTGGGTTCAATTCCTGGCTAGGGAAATACCTATGTTTTGGGTTCTATTTTTCAGGGCACATACAGAGGGCAACCAATTGATGTTCTCTCTCACATCTATGTTTCTCTCTCTTTTTCTCTCTCTCAAATTAATAAGAATACCCTTGGTAAGTTTAATAAAAATTTGCTGGACCATTTTATAGTAAGATTTTATTGCTTAAAAAATTTAAAGCCGAAACCGGTTTGGCTCAGTAGATAGAGCATCGGCCTGTGAACTGAGGGGTCCCAGGTTCGATTCCGGTCAAGGGCATGTATCCTGGTTTCAGGCACATCCCCAGTAGGGGGTGTGTAGGAGGTGGCTGATTGATGTCTCTCTCTCATCCATGTTTCTAACTCTCTATCCTTCTCCCTTCCTCTCTGTAAAAAATCAATAAAACATATTTAAAAAAATGTTAAAAAATTTAAAGAAAACCCCAACATTAAAATAAGATCCTAGAATTTTTTTTTTTTATCCTAGATTTTCTTGTTCTTTCCCCTGCCATTCAAGAATGTCAGGGTGGAGCAAAAGTAGGTTTACAGTTGTTCATATGGAAAATAATGCAATAATGATAAATAATAGCAGAATAAACTTTCTGTTTCACATATTCACAACTGTAAACCTACTTTTGCCCCACCCTGTATATTTACTTGGAAAACATTAAGTGCTAAGATTTTAAATTTGTACTGTTTTCTCCCTAATTCATGTAGATTACAGATATGTTCCTCAGAACTAAGAGCCACAAGGACGAGTCTCTTGGATGTTGCTATTTTCATTAGGAAATAATTGTGCTTAGAATTTGGGATGCTAACTGGCTGATGAAAGGAAGGTCCTCATTAGAACCATTTTAAGATCAAGCAGAAGTTGCCAAAACCTTAACCTTTAAGAATCCATCAGACAGTAGCACATTTGGAATGGCGTGCACACTTGTTATATGGGTGGAATTTCTCAGAAGTGGTGGATTTTTCACTTTTATTTTTCATCATTATGTAGCATTTCCTCTTTCTTCAAATGACCTCAAATTTATAATCAGACCAAATAAAATTTAAAACTAGATAAAATTCCTAGGAAGAACCTGAGCCTCTCTTTTCTTTTTCCTATAACCCTTCTATGTGATAGTCTTTCTTTTTTTTTCTGTCACCCACTGTCTATTTCCCCTACTCATACCTTCTAATACGGTAGTATCCTTAGGTAAATGAGTATGGATGATATGTCATTACTGGTTGAGCAGTCAATATAGTTTGATTACCATTATTTTTGGTTAAAATTTACATTTATATTAAAACAACAAAGAAAACAGTCTCACACAATTTTACAATTTTTCATTATTTGTTTTCATTTTTACCTGCATATATTTTACTTTTGTCCGTATATTTAAAAAAATACGATGATGGAAGGTGACTTGACTTTGGATGGTGGGCACACAATGCAATAAATTTAATAAAATAAAATAATTTAACATAATTACAATCATAGCATGGATGTCATTGTGTATACTTTGTCATTTAATATTAAATAATAAACATTTTCCACCACAAAGGGCTTGCCATGACCTTGTAACAAACACTTAGGTAAGCCCTGGTGTGTCTTGCCTTCTTTGGGTGGGAACTGCCATTCAAGCCTTGTTTTAGCTAGTCTTCTTTCTGACCTTCAGATATCTTATTCACAATATTCCATTAGCCTCCAGCTCTTAATGAGGGAAGACATAGTTTTTTTGACTTTGATGGGAATGTATCCTAACATTTTAACAATAACTATGAAGTGTTCTGTAGGATTTTTTCTCCATCTCTGATATCAGTTGAGATGTTCAGACATTTTTAGTTCTTTAACCTGTGCCTATGATGTTGTTGGCAGATTTTTTGAATTATGCAGAATTACTGGGATTAAAATCTACTTGTTCTTGGTAGATTTTTATTTACACTGCAGAGTAAATTAATATTTAAAATATTTTGCATATCTGTTCATAAATGAGATTAGTGTATAATTTCTCTTCTTATAGTAGCTTTATTTTGTTTTGGAATCGAGGTTGTTCTAGCCTTTTAAAATGAATTAGGAGTCACTTAGATATTAGTGTGGAAGCAAGTCATGGTACTACCTCCTTCTAAAGGCATGTAAGTTTAAACTCTAGGAGAAGAAATATTTTTATTTTCAAAGACTTTTTAAACATCAACCTAAGATAATTGTATTTTTTTGGTGGGGGCAGGAGATTATTGGTGGGAGGGAAGTTGGGGTTAGAGAAAATGTTGGTGAGTCATGGAAGCTGCTCTGTAGTCTCTGTCACAGCAGTGCAATTATTCTGGTGTTTATCTCTGAAGATAGTTTGGCAGACCTGAGATGTACTCAGTTGGGAGTAAGAGGGGAGCAGGTTTATGACATTGGTTAGGAAAGGTACTAACAGAAATCTTTAACTGAACATTGAAAAAGGGTTCTGCACCAAAATTGGAGCTAAACACGATCGGAGATTTTAAGTACATCCCAGTTAGTCTATGTCCCTTAAAAGGAAAAAGGATAGAGTGTCTTCTCCAGCTCCCACAATCATTCCTTTTGTTAAGTTAAGCTATTTATGATATCCTTCCTCCAAGTTTCTCCCTGGAGATAATTTCAGTCAGATTTTTGTCTCTATAAAAAATCTGTGAAGTAGGTGTGGCTCCATATGTAATTTGTGTATAATCTTATTTCATCCTATAACACATAGTTCAACAAATCGTAGGTACTCTGAAGTTTGGGATTCCTGAGTATCTAGACATTACTACTTATGCAATTCCTCATCAAAGAGGTGCTTACCTTCTTCTGTCCTTTGTTTGTTCTTTTCAAAGTATCACAACTGGATTCACAGTTTTTGAGCACCTACGATGTATCAGATACTGGATATTCAGAGATGATGTTCTTCAGGAGTTCAATCTTCCCTTTCTATTCTTGTTCTCAGAGCCCCTTTCCTTTTCTAGATAGCCAGGTGCTTTTGTTTCTTTTTGCCTCTCTGTCAAAGCAGAGAGACCTCGAAGGAAATTTTGAGTTAAACCCAAGCTGCTTCTCTTGAGAAGAATTACTCCAGCTCTCTGAACATACGCCTATTGTTTGTTTAGAACCCAGTGTTAATGAGGGCACAATGCTTGTCTTGATTCTTATATGGACCTATTAGTTTTGCTCTGTTCCATGGCCTTGGATCACTGCTCTGATGATTGATGCTTGCTCTAGACCAGGTGAGAGGAGTTGGTTGACCAAAACAGTAGAAAACCCGTGCAAATTGCATCCTTATCAGGTACCACCTCTGTTTAAAAAAGGCAAACCATAACTTAGGGCTTCACTTTAAAAACAGAATTATTACTGAAATAAAATGTAAAGAAATGTGGAAAAGTAAAAAGAACTTAAAAAGCATTTTATGCAATTTTTGTTTCTGTTATCCATTAGTTGGATAATTCTTAAGCTAGTTTTCTGCATGTTATTCAGTTTTCCTTTTAATATCTTTGGATGCAAGATTGAGCTTTGCTGGCCTCTCTGTCTTGTTCTTCGGTTGTAAGTGCCAGCTCTGGCAGCCCTCATGGTCAGCGCTGGCTCAAATGAAGAAGGGCTGAAGGCTCCTTTTGGAGACCCACTTCCCTGGTTATTTTAATTTCTCAGAGGGATAATTGTTGAGTGGTGCTATATAGGATAGTATTTCCCTTGCAACAGAGTTCAGGAATTCTGTCCAGTAATCACCTCTACTCCTGCTGGATGAGTGTATCTGTGTAGAAAGATTGATAACTGGCTCTAGGTATCTCCCTAAAACTATGTATAAGACTTTGCCAGATTAACTCTGGGAAAGTCTTACAGCTACCATGAATACTTTCCTCTGTGATCTTCTACTTTATACAGTGATAATTAGAATTTGTAGAGTTTAAAATTAGCTTCTTTGTCATCTTATTCCAGGACACTCTCATACAGCCAGTCCTGTGAAACCAAAGGTATTTTTTTACATCCTCACCCAAGAATATGTTTATTGATTTTAGAGAGGGGGAGGGAGGGAGGGATAGAGGGAGGGAGGAAGACAGAGATAGAGAGAAAGGGAGAGAGAGAAAGAGAGAGAATGCCTCCTGGATCCACCGCAACTGGTAATCAAACCCTTAACCTAGGAACTGAACCCATAACCATTTGGTGTATGGGATGACACTCCAACCAATTTAGTCACCCGACCATGGTGAGTTCCAATGGTATTTTTTGTTTTCTTTGTTCATAGTCAGAGATATTAGAGCAATCGGGATATAAGTGATAAGGACCCAGATGAAAAAAAAATTTGTTTGAACATTGCTATTGTGGTTTTATCCTTTCTGGTGAAAGAATGTGATTTACTGTTTGCTGGTATTCTGTAGAATGGAACTGTCAACGATCTGAGATACACTGAAAAAGAAAATTGTGGATCTAACATCCATTAATTATTTCCTCAAAATAGTTGCCTCTCTAGGTGGAAGGTGAGGCTTTTGAGACACAACAGTTTGTAGTTTTGACATCTATTACCAAAAAAATCACTGATTCACAACTAGTTAGTAGATAAAAATAAATGTCAAACTTGTAGAGATCATATTTTAGAATTATCTTTATAGTTACAGTTTTAAATTGGGAATCAATGGATATAAGGTGGGATGGGGTTGTTAATTTTTTTTAAAAAAAGTTCTTATCACTTACAAAAAATAAAATATATCAATTTTGGATAGCTATCTAGACTAAATTAGTTAAAATGAAATAAAACAGAAACTTCCACAGAAGAACTTTGGGAATCATCAAAATGACTTTGCCTTTTAAAAAAAATATATATTTTATTGATTTTTTTACAGAGAGGAAGGGAGAGGGATAGAGAATTAGAAATATCTAGGAGAGAGAAACATCAATCAGCTGCTTCCTGCACACCCCCTACTGGGGATGTGCCCACAACCAAGGTTCATGCCCTTGACCAGAATGAAACTTGGGGCCATTGAGTCTGCAGGCTGAGCTCTGTCCACTGAACCAAACCTGTTAGAGATGACTTTACCTTCTTTGCTAAGATTGATCACTTTAGAGGTCCCAATTCTTGGTCCTTTCTTGCATCCACAACCTGTACCATGAAACTTTCCAATGCCCTTCCCTTCTGGGAAGCGCATTCTGTCTCACTCACTGACTCAAGATCCATCACTTAACTTGCTTTGGTCAATGGGATGTTAGCAAATGTGACTGACACACGAGGAGGCTTGTAAAAGCACGTGTGCATTTCTCTTCACACTCTTGCCCTTTTTTGTCACCATGAGAACAAGCCTGGGCTAGTCTGATGGAGGATGAGCCTTACAGAGCAGAGCTGAATTAATCCAGTCCTCTTAGCCAGGGCCATTCTAGATCAACCCAAATTGGCCAGCCAACCACAGACATGTTGGTGGGCTCAGCTAAAACCAGAAGAAATCCCCAGTTTACCTGCAAATAAATGCTTATTGTTTTAAGCCACTGAGTTTTGGGATGGTGGAACCTGCAGCGTTCTTATATCCATAGATAATGGAACCAGCCTCTAATAACTCCTTAGGGAAAAAAATTCAACTAGGCAAATGTCACAGAGGATCCTGAGTGATTTTTTTGCTGTACTACTGACAATATATGTTTTGCATTGATATCAAGAAAATTCATGAGCCAGCCACCCAGTGATACTTGTGTGAGACTTGATTTAAATGGACCATTTGTGTGTGTGTGTGTGTGTGTGTGTTTATTTCAGAAACTCTGGTGATACTTCCACTTAGTCTATATATTCCAGTAATGTATGTTAGCATTACGAGGCACACAATAGTTCATTCCATAAAGAAAGATAAGGCAGAAAATGCAAGTAGTTGAGTTAAATTCATATGGTAATAAACACAAATGCCAATATAGCCTTTGTCAAGAGCAAATTTTGACGAGGGAGGTGTGGAGGTGAGTGGAATCAGTAAAATGGGAAAAACCGAGGCTGGCAAAAGGGAAACTGGATTCATTTTGTTCCTTTTAAAGACAATGAGGTGTAAGAATGAATGTTGTCACAAAGACCGAGTTTTCAAATCTTAACCATATTTATACTCTGCAAGTCCAACTTATTAATAAAAGGTTGAGTGAAAAGAGGCAAAGAGGTAGTTTTGGTTAGGGGTATGATTCTTTAATTCTTTCTTTGTGCTTTGAAACCAAACGAGTGTTGTCTTTTCTACTTTCAGACTCTACAGCATTGCTATTCACTTTCTTTTGTAGTAGAAAGAAGTCGGCTTTTTAGTAAATATATACGAAGTCACAGGCTGAGAATCAGAGCCCCCCTAGATTGAACACATCTTAGCAGTTATTCATCTGGAGCTGTGCTCTGAGAAGGGGTGCTGGTTGGGGGACCTGTACTCGGTTAATTCATCATATTACTTGGAAAGGTCCTTATTATTTTGCACAGCAGTGTGGTCACCTGGCAGTAGGTCATTAGCATTTTAGTCTTCTTTTCCTCACAACAATGCACAACATGCTAATTAGAGGATTCTGAAAGCTAAGTAACTGGTTTTAAAATCAGACATTTTAATTTGCAGCTTTAATGGCTGTTTTTATAATAACTGGCTTTATTGGGGGTAAAAGCACTTCTCATGTTCCGCTAGCAAGGCAGAATATAACAGAAGCTGACAAAATTAAAAACCTCATAATGTGACCTTTGCCTGGGATAAAAGGCTGTTTCATAACAATTTCCTTTTGTTCTTTGTTTAAGCCATTACTCTAAAAGGAGCCTCCGATTAATCTAAGTAAATGCATCATTACAGTACTAATCCATGTCCTTCTGTCAGTGTCTGTTTTAATTAAATAAGAAATGCTAGCAGAAAGATATTGCGCACAAAGCTGTGATTGGAGAAGGAAGCACTGGTTGATCAGGGAAAGACTTAAAAAGGGCTTTACTGTTTTGTTCATTTGCATAGTTCCAGATGCCACAGTGTTCCAGGTTGAAAAAAGAAAAACTTACAAAAGAGTTTAACACATTTCACTCTTACAGATTTAAAATAATGGCTTTACCAATGAAATTCTAATCATCCAATTTATCACATGCTAGACATTCCAAAGCAGGGAGCGGAACAGTTTGGGGTGTGTCTTTTAAACCTTTTATGCTGTCTTGTGTTGTATCTTGTGAAAACATACCTGCCAAATTTGCATGTGTTCCTTCTTATTTTGGGTGACAGTGATAGTAAAACCTGGTTGTGGACATACAGTTGATTTTTTTGTTTTTTTTTTAAAAGTCTATTGCAGTTGCCTGTTTAGTTTTCTAAATGGTTTTCTGTTGATAATATGTAAAGAATTTAGGTAATTGGTTTTTAACAATGAAAGTACATTTAATAAATGCTTTGAAAATGAATGTACCGAGTTAATATTGCTACGCTGATACACAGAAACTCTTCGTAGCAGTAGAGTTGCAGAATTCCCGTGGTGAGGGCTTTCTCCATATATAGGCCCTTATTTGATGTAATGAAAAGAGAAAGTGTGCAACAGTGAGACTGTTAATTAATTTAGCCTAACAAGATGAAGATAAATGAAGCAAAGCACAGATTGAATGAAGCAAGAGGTCTTATTTACAATTTAATACATTTTTATATAAAGCAGATTTCACTTGATAAAAAATAAACAGACCCCCACCCCAAATACTTGCTAAAAGAGTATACTCCCAACCACCACCATTCAACACTAAAATGCTGATCTGACTACAGAAAAGCATGTACTGTGGCTCCATATAGAAAAGACTTTTACAGTGTGTAAACAGTGCTTTTCTACTGCTAAGAATCCTACACTAGTTAACCTTTAACTTCAGTATTTTATTATTCTTGTTATAGACTGGGGATGACCATAAGAATAATTATCTGAAAACCTTCGAGTTTCTTGTTCTCTAGGTTATCCTGAGACATCTTGCTTCAGTTATGTAATAATCATTTTATTTTAACCCTCTTTTTTTTAACCAAAGGAAAGAAACTCTAAAGTGAGAAAATAAGAGCCGTGAGTCTTTTACAATGTGCTTGAATCTGTAGCAATTGTGCAGAATTCTTAAATTAGCATTATTTTTAAAAGTCTCCCTTTCAGAGATTAATGAGCTATATCCAGTATTTGACCTTTTATCATTCTTGCTTTTTGCTCAGAAGTACTTCCTTCCTTCCTACAGTAGCTAGAAAAGACTGTCTCTTATGTTACTGTAGGCAGTGGTAACAGGGCTCTCTACAAATGGTGTTATTATGGTCACTATGTATTTATCTCAGGGGTCACGAACAAATCCATCCAATGCTTCTAAGGATTTCAATAAATAGGACTTTTTATCCAGACAATCGCCTTTTATGTTACTTTTAAACAAAACTACTAGTCCATCAAGAGTTTCAAAAGAAAACAATTCTACAGAGTGCCGGTATGGCCGCACAGACCAATCATCATGGCACCCATTCTCCAGTCCTTTATTTTTCAAGTCCACAACAATAGGTTGTTGATTCAATGGACAAGACCAGAACAATCAAGTTCTCTGTTTAGCAGCAGTGCAGCATTTTAATGCCCTTCTCTAATAATGGTCTCATTATTGTTATTCTAAGACTGGGCCTCAGGAGGAGGAATATTTGCTGGAGGTACGTCATTATTTTGCAAATTTCTATTAGCTCATCATGTTGTCTGTAGTGTGAAAATCGTAGCTAATTAGGGCAGCCAGTTAGACTACCAGCTTTTGAGTTTATGAGTTAAAAGGTAGCATACTTGATAGGCCAGTGATGTGAAAAAGGTGGTTAAAAGGAGGATTAGAGCAGTTGCCTTAGTAACTCCAACTTCCATCTGTGAGGGAACAATGGACTTGTGTTTCTCCCCCACCTTGGTGTAAAAATTGGTTTTGTTTTGAAAGGACAGGGTTCTTTTTATGACAATCTGGAATTCAGCCCAACTGAGTGTAGTTTTAGTTGTTAGGAGAGACCATTGGGGATAGGAAAGATGAAAGGTCATGGTGAGCTTCAAGGACATGAAAGGCTGTTGTCTCATGTAACAATGGTAGATTGTTTTTTTCTCTAATATTTCTAGCCAGCCCCTAAGTCAGGTGATGGAACAAATACCTACAGTTTAGTCAGGTGAAGCAGGAGGGGGTGGGGTAATGAAAGGAAAAAAGATGGGGTAAGAGAGAGTTTTTACTTTGTTAGAAAAAATAAAAGGGTAACTTTAATTTGCTTTTATTAAGCAAAGTGATTTTTCTTTGTCACCATCTCTGAGATTCCAGTGTGCTTTGGATGGTTTGCCTCTGTGGGCCATCACATCTCTGGGAAGCTCTCCAATGTGTTAGGAAATGTGATTTAAGCTTTCTTCCTGAACTCCCCAGAGGACCAATGATGTGATACTTAACAGTAAATTTAGTTGTTGTAGCTTTCTCACATTATTGGTGTTCTTAAAAGGTTTTCCTTCAAATGCACAGTGAGTAAAATGAATGATAAATATGAAAGAAATTTGTTTCACCACTCTACAGGGTTTTATCATAAATTCATGACTTCCATCACAGAAAGTTTACAGGAAACTGTCTAGATGTTGCTGCAATAGCAACACACTTTTTTTTTCTCTGTACATAAGAAAATGCCACAATTTTAACAGCTATTGGGGGGTTTTGTATTAGAGAGGAGGTGATAGAAAAGGATTGGATCCGGTGCTATTTCTTAAAAACTCTCACAACCAAATCACCCTTTCTGGGTTTGTAGTACTTTTATTTCAACAAAATAAGTAACTTCTATTTCCCTCCCATATCAATATTAAAACAGTTGGTTGTGGGGTGTGTGTGTGTGTATGTTTTTACAACCAGACAGAGTATAGGAACACTCTCTTTTAAAGCAAAAAGATCATCTTTTGGTGATCAAAGGAACCCTCATATTTCTTCCTCTCTATTGTCTCCAAACAACCCTTGTGTAATTGAAGCTCGATTTGGTCCAGGGGGCTGGGGGGATTTTGAAATTCTCTTTTAATCCCAGGTCTTTGTCTGTTTTTTTTTTCCCTGACAAAAATCCCAGCATAAGTGGAGAGAGATGTACCCCTAAGGGACATGACATTCAAAATCTGCAATCTTGATCCAGGCATTGTATAAGATGCTTTCATATACATTATTGTTATTCAGTATTTAAACACTTTTTCTTTCCAGTGTGGCAAATTAATTAATTGTCTGTTTCTTAGCTTTTGCATCTGTAGAAAGGGACCTGGTGTTATTCAACTTTATTAAATGTTGTAGGTCATAACAATCAGTATAAGATTGAAAAAGGCAATATACATTTCATAAAATGTCATGAGTATAAATTTGTGCTTTGTCAAAAAATATACCCACATGCGCCATAATAATTAGTTCAATATAGATGGCATAGTTTATTTTGGAATCTTTATAACATATTTAGACTTTTTGGACTTTAAGCAAAGAGGAGAAAGTAAAATAATCCATCATGTCAGCTTCTTAATTCATAATAAAAATGTACTCTCTAGTAACATTTTGATATATTTTATTTCAGTCTTTATCTATGCATGTGTAAGAAAGAACATGTCTAGCTTGTTTACTGCCCTCTCTCCAGTGCTCAGAACAGTATGTGGCTCATAGCAGCTACGTGAAAAAAAAATAAAAAAAAATAAACATTGGATCATAATTTATATATATATATTTAAGAAATAATTTTATTAGATTTTCCCATGTTTAGAGTATTGTGAAAACATTATTTTTTGTTTGTTTTGTTAATCCTCGCTGGAGGGTATTTTTTCCATTGCATTTTAGAGAGAGTGGGAGAGAGAGTGAAACAGAGAAACATCCATGTGAAGGAAACACATCGATTAGTTGCCTCCTGCACACTCCCCAACGTGGGCCTAGGCCAAGGAGGAACTGGCAATCAAGGTACCTGCCCTCAACCGGAACTGAACCTGGGACCCTTTGATCCATAGGGTGACACTCTAGCCACTGAGCCAAACCATCTAGAGGAAAAACAGGATTTTTAAAAAACTTTGGTTTCTTTTGTGAGAGAGGGAATGATTACAGTCATGCACCACATAAAGTTTTGGTCAATGACGTACTGCTTATACAATGCTTGCCCCATAAGATTATGATGGAACTGAAAAATTCCTGTTGCTTAATGAGGTGTAGCCATAGGCATACTTTCACCTTCTTCAAGTCTTTGCTTAGATGTCATCTTCTCGGCGAGGTCTACCTTGACCACCCTATTTTAAAATTGCAACCCTCCAAACTTTCCTGATCTCCCTAATGTTATTGTATTTGTTTTTACAGCTTTTATTAAATCTTAACATACTGATTTGTATATCTATTAAATTTATTTGCCACCTTTTTCTTATATTTCCTAAAAAATAAGCTCAGGTAGCAGAGATTTTGACAGTTGTCACTTATATTCCTCAGTGTCTTGAACAATGCCCCAAACATAGTGGGTTTTCAACAATATATATTAAAACTGAAAAAGATGGAAGTATGTATTTTTTAAGTCAAGAATCAATCCTTTTTTTTTCTTTTCATGGGAAACTCTCATCAACCCATTTGTACACTGGCTAAGGACTTCTGCTTTCTTAATGTTAATATGTATACATTATTCTAGTTAAATTAAGTCATAGCACTTGACCGACTCTTAGTCTAAATTTCTTGCAACAAATGTCCCAAACTTTTGCTATTGGAAATTACTGTGATTTTAGCTTTAAGGAGATGCTTCTGGATGAGAAATGTCACCAATCACTCCAGATGATCCCTCTTCTCATCTAAAAGCTCTTCTGATAAGACTCTTAAGGTTTGCATTTGACCTGGTCAAATTCAGGTTGACTTGATTATTTATCTGTATTTTGGGATAATTTTACTTTATTCTGCCCCTAACTGATATTGGTCCTATTCTTGATATATTTTTAGGAAATACACTTCACAAATTCCTGCTTACACCGTTTGTTTACCCTATATGATTTGCACTTTTCTTTAAAAATAGTTCTACCATATGACTCAGCAATTCTATTTCTGGTATTTATTTGAAGAAAATGAAAACTAATCCCTGTGTTCATTGTAGCATTCTTTACAATAGCCAAGATATGGATGCAACCTAGGTGTCCATCAATAGGTGACTAGATGAAAAAGATTCGCACGCGTGCGCGCACACACACACACACACACACACACACACACACACAGTAATATTATGTAACAATAAAAAAGAATGAGATCTTTCCAACATGGATGGACTTAGAGTATTATGCTAAGTGAAATAAGTCAGACAGACAAATACTGTATAGTTTCATTTATATGTGGAATCTGACAAAACAAAACCAACCAACCAATAGAACAAAACAAAAACAGACTCATAGAAATAGAGACCAAAGGAACAGTTGCCAGAGGGGAGGTGGTTGGAAGGATAAAAAAGCTGAAGGGAAATATAGTTAATAATATTGCAATAAGATTGCATGGTGACAGATGATTACAAGAATTAGTGGTATGATCACATTATAAGGCATAAAGGTGTTGAATCACTATATTGTACAGCTGAAACTAATATAATTAATATAATATTGTATACCAACTATACTTAAATTAAAAAAATAAAATTGCCACTTATTGTTCTTTATGGATGTGTTAATTATTATCTTTATATAATAGCAACTTATATAGCTATATAGAATTTACATAGTAATCTCATATTTATATGGTATTTATAGTTTCAAAGCTCTTTAATAAAGATAATACGCTTTAATTATCAAAATAATCTTAGGCACACAGGGCATGATTTATTATACCCATTTAGGGACTAAAGCACAGAGAAACTAAGAGACTTAATCTAGATCATAAATATAGAAGTGGTAGAATGGCCAGGATAAATCCAAGTCTTCTGAGTTCTACTAATCCAGTAACCTATTTTTTTTAAGTCACTTTAATCTTCTCTCCAGGTTAAATAATCATTGTTTTGTTGACCTTTTAAAATACATTATTCTATAAAAATAAAAACAAGTGATTAGAATTAAAACATGTTTTTACTTCATTTTACCTCATCTCCTATTCCTGTTCTCAAGGACTTTTTTTTTTTTTTAAAGCTTTCCATGATTCTTCTTTTCCCATTCATTTTCTTTGGCTTCTTTTTGAAACCACTGGCTGTCATGTTTGTTTTCTCACCCTTTGGCTAGTTGTTTCTTTCACATCTCTAAATGTGACTAAGCAAGTTCTGTTCATGATAACAAGTCAGAACAGATTGGAGGGGTCCATGGGAATGGGAGCAGCCTTGTGAGACAGTTAATATAGCAGACAAAATGCACTAGCTAAAAGATTGGACAATGAACACCAGTAAGTATAGTCTATATATGTATAAGGGAGGCATAACACAGGAGATTAAAGTGTTTTCATAAAGCACACAATGCAAGAAAGTCAGGTGTTCAGGCAGCTAGACCACAATAAGATCATAGACACTAAGTGGACTTAAAGGACAGATTCTGGTTTCTGAGTAGTCTGCAAGTGGAAGGTTACCAAGACCATGGGAAGGTCATGGTCTTGAATGGACTAGTGCCCTCAGATACAGGAAGATAAGGTAGAATCCTAGTTATTGTAATCAAAGCAAAAAGCCAAAGTCAAACTAGCAGTAAAAGTAATTAATCTCATTCTGTGTCCAAATTTCATTCTGTGTTGGAGTCTCTTAGATATGGTCAGAGATGGTACTAGAGCAGTGGCTCTCAAACTTTTAATGTGCATGAGAATCCGCTGGGGTACTTCAGATTTCTAAAGTAGGACCCGGTGTCTATATTTTTAACAACTGCCCCAGATTATTCTCTTGCAAGTGTTTACAGATCACACTGGATAAATTTTCCATAAAGACTGAGATGGCACCTATTGTATGATAAGGGACCAAGTGATTACAAGCATTGAGAGAGGAGGCATTTAGAAGTTGAAAGTAACACCTTTCTACTAAGAGAATAATATATCTGTTGTGCCCAGAGCTGATTTGTATTTAACTGAATGTAAGAAAGCAGGAAACATGGAAGATATAATGCACTAGACTGGTGTGTTACAAGCCTATTATGTCTCTTGTTTCTTGTATTTATGACCTGAGTGTTTTTGTAATATCTAACATATTTATACCTATTAGTGGAAAAAAGGCAGATTGTTCTTCTGTGCCTAATCTAAACTGCCCCTCATTTTTATTTAATATTCTTTAATTTATGTAATTGAATTTTATCTTTTTTTTTCCTGCTTCATAAATTGATTAGCATGAGTTGAGCAGACTGCTGTAATGCTAAGGGTTAACCAGAAGAGAATTACAAATGAACTATCTAGAAAGTTGATTATTAATCCAGCTAGAGAAGAAATATCCTTTTACTTAGCAAGAATGAGTATCCGAAGAGCTGATAATATTGTTCAGGCAGTGAGGTGGAATGGCAGAGCTTGGTAAGTAAAACAAAACTTGGAAGTAATCTTTTATATCTAATTTTAAAATGTGTAGAATTTTGATCTATTTAAACAGTTAAATATAATATGAATTTACAAGCTGCCGGAACAAATCTAAAAAGTTCCAAATGTGTTTGTTAATGAGATCCCTACACAGACTATCGGTAAAAGTTAACTCAAAAGTATTTACATAAGCAGATAAACATATTTAATTTTGAATATTTATAAAAATACATGATTAGATTTGTGATTAAGAACAAGGAAGTGGGCATGGAGGAATGATTACTAAAACAATCTAAGGCCAAACCTCAAACTGAAGAATATTGAGTGACAAAGTTGTTTTTTTCACAAAGTGAGTTCTGGGTTTTTCAGTATGAAAATGTAATTTAAAATATAATGTTCACAGAAAGATTCAGTGAGATATTTTTCAGACTTCCAGGTTACAAAAACTGTCTTAAGTTCTATTTTCAGGATTTCAGTGCTCATTTCATCATGATGTTTAATTTAAGAACTTTTCTAAAGCCAGCTTTTTATTGTATTTGTGAATTGGAAGGAAAGAGAAATGAGAGGATCTGTGCTATTTGTACAAAGAAAATTAAGTGAAAAGATATAATTTGAATAACCTTCTTACATCAAAGACTGCTCTTTCTGTTGTAGAAAAATTTTGATATCAATTCTATAAGATGGAAGTTTTGTAAAAATTACTTGATTTGCAAAAATGAGTTTTAAACACACTATAGCCTTTATTGAATATTATTGCAGCTTTATGCAATCATAAATGACTTCAATGCAGCATTGGACTTATGATAACTTAGTAAACTTATTATACTTATCTTAAATTGTAATTGTATACCATCAAAGGATGGATTTTAACCCTTTCTTTAAAAGTATTTCTTAGTGGCATTAACAAGGCCTCAAATTAACATTTTGTTATTTATTGTTTAAATAAGCACAGAAAAAGTGTGTTTTTAAAAAATTCAATATTAGAAATATATGTGATATGTGTGTATGTGTTTGTGAATGTGTGCTTTTGAATTTACAGAGTATATATGCCTTCAAAATATCAGAGCACCATTTGGCCATATACCCACTCAGTTTTGTTAGTTCTAGTGTTCTGGTTCATATTTAGGACCGGGATATAGAATATAATAAATGAAATAATAAAAAAACAATATTTAACGTTTATTGAGCTCTTGTGTACTAAATGTTATGTTAAATGCTTTATCTTATTTAATCCTTACATTAACTCTGTGGTTGTTGGAAAGCTATAAAGATTATAGTGTATGCTAAAATTAAAGATAAGCTAATTAAAGAGTCTGTAATATCCAATGCAAAAAGTCTAGAAAATAAAGTTCTAGGAAACAAACTATATAAGAGGGGAAGTCCCTAAATTTCGTGTGCTTGTCTTTCTCAAAATTAAAAGATTTAATATGAACCTGGTAAAGCAGAAGAGAAGGAAATGAACTGATGAATTCTTAATATTCATTAATTCTTTCAAAATTTATTATGAACATTTTTGTTATATAAAATGTATAAAGAATAGGTTAAAATACCTATATTTTTATAAGAAATAAAACATAAGCAATACAGTTGAAGCCTTCTGAGAACCCTTTACCAATTTTATATCTTCCTCTTTGTGCCAGAGGTAACTATTTTGAATTTGGTGTTTATCGGTCCCATGCTGTTCTTTATACTTAAACTTAATTCCTTGTTCATTATAGAAGGGGAAAAAATCCACTTAATATATATATATATATATATATATATATATATATATATATATATATATTTGAGATTGAAGAAAGACCTTTTCTTGACTTCCTATTACATTTTAATTAAAACAAAAATCCTTAACATAATCTGCAAAGCCCTGGCCCTGCACAGTATGGCTCCTGCATTGCCAACTCTTGTCTTTCTCCCAATGATTTCTTCAGATTCAGTTGCTATACTAGTCTACACAGCTCAAGCTTCTTTCTTGCTGTAAAGTCTTCACAATAATGCTGTCTTCTTAACTGGAATACACTTTTCCCCATTCTTCTTCAGCATAATCCCTGCTTATCCTTCAGGTCCCCATCTAAATGTTATTTCTTCAGAGAAGCCTTCCCTTGTTTCTTTTAATTAGAATCTTACCTGTGTGCAAAGGCCTTGCTTCCCACACATTAATTTATTTCATAGCTCATATTGCAATTAAAAATTATGTTTATTAGTGTGATTTTTGTTTAATGTCTGGCCTTCACTTGGACTGGCCCAGTTGTTTTCACACGTTTTCTCTAGCATTTAGGACACATGGTCTTGTACTTACAGGCATTCAATAAATATTTGTTGTTGTTATCAGGCAGAGGAATGCAGTGAATGAGAAAGAGGAAAAAAAGGGATATTGAGAGAAAGAAAACTGCATAAAAGTAGTCTGTGGGTTAGTTTGTATATACTATTTAGGTAAAATTACACAAAACTGGGGGGAGGGAGGAGGTTGGGACGGTTTTGTTTCTTATCATCTAGCTATAGAGCTAGTGACAGCTTTTCTCTATAGCTGCTTCCTGCTTTTCAGTGCAGTCTTTCAGTTTCATATTGTCATTTTGAGGAATCTGTATTCCTGATGTAAGAGCAGAGCTTTCAAATTGACCTTGCAGAGCAGCCCTAGTGGCTATAATCTTAATGTGGAAACACTATAACAAGCTCTGAAAATCTGGAACAATTTAGGACAGACACAGTTGAAAAAATGTATCTGGTACTTTTGCATATGAAAACCATGAGGCCACTCAGTAAGAGTTTCAAGGTGGGTAACCATAACTAAAATATTCATATTGGTGACATTTGTTATATTGTTAAGCTGTTTGATTTTTTTTTAAAGAAAATATAGAAAAGGTTATAAACAAAGAAAAGAAAAGAAAAGAAAAGAAAAGAAAAGAAAAGAAAAGAAAGTCAATCTGAGAGGAAGGCTGGGGAGTTCAAAATGTCAGAATATACTTAAGTTTTACTCTCTGTAAATCTTTGCTGGTATTTGTAATTAAAGTCCAAGGTTACATGATTATGCTGAAAAAACTTTTTTTGGTTGGTGGTGTGAGAAAAGAAGATAAAAAAAAGAATTTAATTAAAATGTATTAGTGTTAAATAAAAGGAGAGGATTTGTAGATATCTCATTTGTGGTCATAGAAGGTGCCATTATTATTAATAACTAGAGACCCAGTGCATGAATTTGTGGGGTCCCTTGGCCTGGCCAGCGGTTGAGGCTGATCAGGGCATCTTGTCCAGTCCCAAACAGGGCCCATTAGGGCTGGCCGGCCTGGGAGGGAGGGGCTGCAGGAGGTTGGCTATGGGAGCATATTGAACCCCAGGGGTCAGCTTTTCCATTGAATGTCTGCCCCGCTGGTGGTCAGTGTGCATCATAGTGACTGGTTGCCCGGTAATTCTGGTCATCCGGGTTATTCCAGTTGTTCGGTGGTTCAGTGCATATAATTAACAAACACATCGCTAAGCCTATTCTAATGTAAGATTTATTAGATAAAGCTTAAAAGGTCTAATATCTTAGGAGTCCAAAAATAAGGAGAAATAAACGTGAACTTTTAAGAATGAAATACCACAATTTGGAGTAACTGAACTGTAGCTAAAATAAAACCATGTGATGAAGTGAAGGTGCAAGCCCCTTGGATGTAAACTCAAATCACCAAGGATACACATACTTCTGGTGCTCATTTAAAAGACTTTGAAAGAAAATGTGAAAGTAAATATGTATGTTGCATATATACACGTGTGCAGGCAAGTGGAGGGATATTTCTTTGAAGGCAAATGCCAGGAGGTCTTTGTAATGATTAGCTAAGAAGCTGTTCGCTGCATTAAGATAAAAGCCAAATCTTGTATTTTTCAATTGGACAAATAGCTTGGTGGCAGAGAAATTAAATTTCTCATTCTTTCTGGGCCAGTTGGCAGAAGCTTCCCTCAGGTTAAAGGAACCAAGCATGTTTTCTCAGAAGAAGTCTTAAGAGAATCTGATAGCTGTCCTGAGATAGCTAAAGGGCTACCACAGGGAAAGAGTGTACACGGTGGAGGGCCAAACCAAGGGAGCAGGTGAAAGTCACAGGGAACCAGTCATAGGAACAGCAGGAGAAAAACTTTGTGTAGTTACAGCTGTCTATAAAGGAAGTGAACTTCCTTGCTGAGGTAGGGAAGACCTTGTTATTATAAGGAATTGGGAACAAAGATTAAAATGGTGAGTTTACACCGAGTTATTTCCATATTAAAGTTTGTAGGAAGATGTCCTCTATGCATCAGATGGCTAAGACCAGAAGGTGTGTCAACATAAAGGACAATGATGTATTCCTTTATTATGTCAAGCCAAGGACAAACTTCACGAAGGCCGGTTTACTTTCTGGATTTCTCATCCATACTTTTAACATGTGAATAAGAAGATTGACATATTTTTATCCGTAAGCATCCATTTGATGCCTGAAATTGCCCCAAGTAGGAACTTTAGACTTCACCATCTATTTTCCAAACCTCAGAAGAAATGCTGTGAGAAAATGAAAGTGTATTAACAGGGCAAAAAGAGAAGTTATTCGTTTCTCCAGTGGGTCCCGATCTAAACAATAAGAATTTAATATGAGTGAGATAGAAAAGATTTAAAAATAACACTAAATTCATTTACTTGCCTTTAAAAAGCCCTCCAACTTCTGGTACAAGGTAAAGGAATCACATTTTAAAGCACTTTTCTGTCATTTTAGTTTCTCCTCATTGAATTAATAATTTAATTTAAAAATAAAATATATTTTAATAATATACAAGTAATACACAAATACATTTTTGTTGTAGAAAAGTGCCTGACATGTACTAGTAGCAGGCAATCATTAAATGTTTCTTGAATAAATAATTTTTGAAGTCCTAGCCATTTTTCTTAGTGGATAGAGCATTGGCCTGCAGACTGAAGGGTCAAGGGCACGTACCTTGGTTGCAGGCTCCTAGCCCTGGTTAGGGACATGTGGGAGGCAGCCAACCCATGTGTCTCTCTACACCAGTGTTTCTCTCTTATCTCTGCCTTTCCCTTCATTTTCTCTAAAAATCAATGGAAAAAATATCCTCAAGTGAGGATTAAAAAATTATTTAAAAAAAAGCAAAGAAAATTTTCCTTAATATCTCGCCCCACCATTTGATTTGTAATTCTAATTATACATTATTTCTTAGAAGAATGTGTTAACTGCATCTGTTTTTGGTAATTTTTCAGCATAATAACTTTTGGGATAGCATAATCACTTTTCATTATAATACCACTGTAACATGGGTAATTTTTATAAGGAATATTTCCTAAAAACTTTGTTTAATCTTTTGATATTAAAATTGTTCCCTTTTGAATAATGTACCATATCAATTATCACTCTTGCCAATTTTTGGTTCCTCAGTTTCTATCTAGTTTAACTGCAAATTGTTGATTTGTCAAAGATTTGAGATGTTCTTTCCTTCTTTCTTTTTTTTTTTTTTTGTAATGTTTCCGTTGATTCTTCTACAGAGAGGAAGGGAGAGGGACAGAGAGCCAGAAACACCGATGAGAGAGAGGCACCAATCAGCTGCCTCCTGCACACCCCCTACTGGGGATGCGCCCACAACCAAGGCACATGCCCTTGACCAGAACTGAACCCAGGACCTTTCAGTCCACAGGCTGACACTCCATCCACAGAGCCAAACCGGTTTCTGCTGAAATGTTCTTTAATACTTTATTTCTCATGAATTTCCCCACATCTTTTGCAAGATTTGCAATTTCACTTTGCAGTCACTTTACATTTTTATTTTAAATGTTATTTACAATCGTCCAAAATGCACTATACATTTATCAGTTAGCCTGAATCTCAACCTAACTGAAAAAATTATCGGGCAATTTTAAATAGTATTTTTATTCTTAGGCTCCACTTCAACCAATTAAATCAATCTTTAGGAATGGGACCCTGATATCAATATTTTTTTCAAGATTCCAATGTATAGACAAACTTTAAACCACTTGACAGTGATTACCAAAGATACAAGGAAATATAACCAAATAGGTGAGATACATGTTATTTGTGAGGTATGTTTGAATGAAGACTGATTTTATAAATGTTAAGATCATTAGTGAATATTTTCATATTTTGAGGCCTTTCACTTTCTATGTGATCTTGGAGACTCACACAATGAATATTTGGATAATGAGAGAATCATCGATATCCATTGATTGCCAAGTATGTATAGGCTAGGAATACAGTGGTGAACTAAAATGTATACTCTTTCTCTAAGAGTTTAAATACAAAGAAGAGGGAGACATTCATTATTTAATTATGAGATAATAAATACTATTGAAGAAAAAGAGACTTAATCTGGGCTTGGGAGCAAGGATGGTGACTCCATATTAGTAATACGAAAGCCTGTTTTTACAAGATAAGTAGGAGACAATTTGTGCACCATTGGGGTCCCTCTGCCTGGCCTGTGGGGATCAGGCTGAATCCTGCTCAACGACATCCCCCAACGGGTCCTGGATTGCAAGAGGGCGATTCTTGGGTATTGCAACCCGAAATCAGGTTCCCTCCTTTCTGGCTTCAGGTATGACACCCGAGAAACATAGTTGCCAAGTCACTGTAGCTTGGCAGCTCCTGAGTTGAGTGTCTGCCCCCTGGTAGTCATTGCGTGTCATAGCTACCTGCCAGATGGTCAAATGGTTGGACTGTTGCTTAGGCTTTTATATATATAGACCAGAGGCTTGGTGAATGAAATTTGTGCATGGGGGTGGTAATCCCTCAGCCTAACCTGCACTCTAATCTGGGACCCCTCAAGGGATGTCCAACTGCCTGTTTAGGCCAGATCCTGATTGGGCCTAAAAGGGTAGTCGGACATCCCTCTCACAATCCAGAACTGCTGGCTCCCAACTGCTCACCTGCTTGCCTTCCTGAATGCCTCTACTTTCTTCTGCTTTCAGCTTGATCACTCCCTAACAACTCTCCTGCCAGCCTGCTTGATGCCTAACTGCTCCCCTGCCAGCCTGTTTGTCCCTAAATGCCTTTCCCTGCAAGCCTGGACACCCCTAACTACCCTCCACTGCAGGCCTAGTCACCCCTAACTGCCCTCCTCTGCAAGCCTGGTCTCCCCCCCCCAACTGCTCTCCCCTGCAGGCCTGGGTCCCCCCAAACTGCCCTTCCCTGCAGGCCCGATCACTCCCAACTTTCCTCCCCTGCCAGCATGGTCACCCCTCACTGTCCTCCCCTGCAGGCTTGATTGCCCCCAACTGCCCTTCCCTGCTGGCCATCTGATGGTGGCCATCTTGTGTCCACATGAGGGCAGGATCTTTGACCATATGGAGGCAGCCATCTTGTGTGTTGGAGTGATGATCAATCTGCATATTACTCTTTTATTAAATAGGATAGAGGCCTGGTGCATGGGTCAGGGCCAGCTGGTTTGCCCTGAAGGGTGTCTTGGATCAGGATGGGGGTTCCCTTGGAGCATGGGGTGGCCTGGGTGAAGGGCCTGTGGTGGTTTGCACGCTAGCCATGCCCCCTGGCAACCCAGGCAGAGGCCCTGGTATTTGGGATTTATTTATCTTCTACAATTGAAACTTTGTAGCCTGGAGCAGAGCCAAGCCTCCTGCTTGCTCTGTGGTGGCAGCCATTTCTGTTGGGATTTATTTATCTTCTATAACTGAAACTTTGTAGCCTGGAATGGAGACCTGGGCTTGCCAGGGTGTGTGGAAAGCTTGGCTTCTTCCATCGCCAGGGAAACCCAAGCCTTCCTCCTGCTCTCTTTGTGGCTGTAACCATCTTGGTTGGGTTAATTTGCATACTCGCTCCTGATTGGTTTGTGGGCATGGCTTGTAGATGTAGTGGAGTGATGGTTACTTTGCATATCACCCCTTTATTAGAAGGGTTAACCAAGAGTTGGAAGTAGCCCAAGTGTCCATCAATAGATAAGTGGATAAAACAGATATGGTACATTTACACAAGGGAATCCTACTCAGCTATTAAAAGGAAGAAAATTTTACTCTTTGTGACAGCCTGGATGGATCTAGAGAATTCACCAGTCAGAGAATGACAGGTACCATATGATTTCACTCATATATGGAATTTAATGAACAAACTGAACTAACAAGCGAAATAGAGTCAGTCTCATAGAGAGTAGGGAGACAGCTCTGATGGGGGAATGTTGCAGGCTGAAGTGTCCTGTGTTTGATTCCGGTCAAAGGCATGTGCCTAGGTTGCAGACTCAATCCCTGGGTCTGATCAGGGTGCATTCGGGAAGCAACCAATCAATCACATTGATGTTTCTTTCTCTCTCTGTCTCTCCTCCTCCTTTCTACTCTCTCTCAAAAAAAAAAACCCCACACAAAACATCAAAAAACAAACAATGGAAAAATATCCTTAGGTGAGGATTAACAATAACAAAGATGAGAAAGAGAGAGAGAGGAGAGAGAGAGAGAGAAAGAGAGAACTCATGAATATGGACAATAGTGGTGATTGCCAGGGGTGGGTGGGTGGAGGTAGAAGAGAGTACAGGGAGGATAAATAGTGATGGGGAAAATAAAGAAAAAAATTACATCACAAATAAAAAGAGCTATATGCATACCAGTTTTTATGAGGTATTTTAGTTTGCCAAAACAGCTTTGAAATCAGGAACTTGAGAATCATACCCAAGGGATTGACCCCAGAGAACAATGTGGCTCCATAAACCACAGATTTCTGAAGCTACTAAAGTGGCCCAAGGCAATTAATTTGACAGCAACAAACATGAAACTGTCCTCTTAGCTTGAATGACTTTTAGCCTAGTAGGTTAGGAAATGGGAGAGAGAAAAATGAAAATTTTAATTAAATAATGTTTTACATATTTTTCTCCTTTAAACTCAATTCAGTCACAAATGATACAGCAGTTGCCTGGGATTTCCACAGCATTAATTAATTCAAAAGAGCAGAAAATGAATCAGAACCAGAAACTTATTTATTATATCCTCTTTCTTTAAGCACCACAAAAAATTCAGTGTCTCTTGTGATTGCAAGAGTTTGCATTTCTAAGACTTGGATGTATCCAATTTAAAAATGGATTAAAATATGCTCCTGAACATAATAATAAAGGAAAGATATTTGTTTTATCTTTTTCGTCATTTTCTTTATTGAAAGCAAATAGTCATAGAAATGTTTAATATTGTATTTGTTTGTATATTTAAGTTAGGGAAGTAAGACATGAAAATAAGGACAGTATTGAAAGCAAAGCACATCGAAAGAATTTTTGTTTCTTTTTCAAAGACAAAATGCACATCAGGAAAAAAAATTTAGAGGCATGTTTTATAGTTACCCTTCTATTATTACAATCTATAGATTCCTCTGGTATTAGTGGTGTCCATTGCCTTTAGCCCACTGACAATAGGGCTAAAAGTAATGTAAAATGTGAAATAAAATAGTCACAGCTGAATCAATTAAAGTGCTTATTAGATCTGGAGATATCAAGTTGTAGGGGAAATTATGGAGAGGTGCATCGATTATTAACTTGGAATGGGGAAGCTCATAATCTAAATTCTAGTCCTAGATTAACTATGTGGTTGTGTTTTATTTAGTCCATCTTGAATCTGGACCAGCACTGGACTATTTTACTGATGACAATGCCAATGCCTAAAGAAATTGAGAGTTTTCAGTGTACACTACTTTGTTTATACTTCTACTTTTCTCTATTTTAAAATTAGAGAGCTAGTTATAAAGAAATAGGAGAAAGACATATTTATAAGAAGAAGCACTTTTTCTAAGTGATAAAGTCCTTTAGGATCTGCTGTATCGCTCGCTGGCATTTTCTCTACTAGCTACGTAGTTTGCAGGGCGACAGTTCCAAAGAGAAATGCACACTATAGATCATGAAGAAAAAATTTTGTCACAGATTAATTTCTGGTATTTTAATTTGCTTTTTGTGCTACCACATCCTTTTGGTTTTTCAGCTATGCAGCTACTGATTACTCAGTAATATATTAAATTTGCCTACAGCATTCTAATTTCTCTTTTAGAAGGTAAAAACAGTGCATTTCACTTATGACTATGCTTTCTGAAATTACTCCATTTTATCAGTTTTATTTTGCTCTTTTCTGAGAGTTGTTTAAATATATATATTTTTTTACCCTAGAGGGAGGGTGTGTCAAATTGTTGCAAGCAAAGATAGAGGTAATCATATGTCATTCCTGTTATAAGCTTTGTGTTGATATTGACTGGCTATTTAAAGTAGTACCTCTAAGATGAATCTACTTTTAGCATTTTTTTGTTTTTAAAGTAAATTTATTATGCAACATTTAAACAATGTTTTTTTTTTATATCAGTTACATTTTTGTAATGCCTTTATTGTACTAAGATCAATGTGGCTATTTGAATAAAGTTCATTAATACACATTCATATATTTCTTAAATTTCTAAAGACTGTCTCTTTAAGCACTAACATTATTTTTAAATTTTACCTATACATTCTGATTCCATAAATGGTTGTTTAGAAAATATAGAAAAAGTAAAGAAGAAAATATTTAAAATCAACCATCATCCCATGACCAGAAATAGCCCCTGTTAAAATTTTGATGTAATATGTATGTAGTTGAGATTATATCATATCCAGTTATAAATGACAACTTCAAAATTTAATTTTTAATGCTAATCTTAATGCCTCAGAATTATCATTATGGACATCTGATTTCTTAGAGCTTCCCCTTGAATTGAGGGTTTATTAAGGCTACTGATCTCTATAATTAGTGGCCCCCCAAATGCTGTACTTTTTGAGTTCCTGTGTCTCATTTTGGGTTTCTTGTCTTTGCCTGTGTTTTCAGACTTTAAGTTGTCATTTCTCTGTAATTAGTGTTTTTTGCTTCTAGTAATATTAATCTTTCTTCCATACTCCTAGAAACTGCTATTTCTATTTGGCTATGGGCTGTTCAATTAGATAAGAAGAGAGTGAAATGAACATTTTATAGTTCCCTTTTGTTGTAGTATTAATGTAGGTGCTTCTACATAAATTATACAATTTAATTATCACATTAAGTCCCTGAATTGTTATTAGTTAATTTTTTAGATAACATAAAGAACCATTAATTGAGCACTAATATGCTAGACACTATGCTAAGAACTTTACATATACTATGTCAATTGCATTTATTCTTGCAACATTCCAGTGAGGTGGACTATTTTACAGATAAAAAATAGCTAGACTCAAGAGAAGTTGAGTATCTTGTCCAAGATCTTACTACTAGTAAATGGCAGATTCAGGATTTGAGCCCAGGTATGCTCCTCAAATAATTAAAAGTGCTGTAATTATACCTGAAGTAAAAATAAATAGCTTCTGAGTTCAGGAATTCTCCTTTAAGTAAAGTAAATAACTGTTAGTGTATTACCTTCCTTGTGATATCTTTTTGGGTTTTGCTTCCTTTCTAAGTCTCCTCATTGCTCTGTTATGGAAATACTGTACAAGGGATCTATGGAGAAATGTACTGATGTAAGTATGGAAGTGTCTAAAGAACTCAATATTCAGACCAAATTAATTTAAAAAAAAAATCTACCAGCTGAAGCCGGTTTGGCTCAGTGGATAGAGCGTTGGCCTGTGGACTGAGGGGTCCCAGGTTTGATTCTGGTCAAGGGCATGTACTTTGGTTGTGGGCACATCCCCAGTGAGGGGGAGGGGCGTGCAGGAGGCGGCTGATCGATGTCTCTCTCTCATTGATGTTTCTAACTTTCTATCCCTCTCCCTTCCTCTCTGTGAAAAACCAATAAAAATAAATAAATAAATAAATAAATAAATAAATAAATAAATAAATATTAAAAAAAATCTGCCAATGAAAGAACAATTCTTATTATTGCTAAATAGGTCTCTCTTTCATAATTCATAGAATCATAAGGGTATTCTTTGCTAAATTTCCCATATCTAAAAGTACTTATTTATAGAATTGCATAGAAGTTAATACAGTAATTAGCCAAAACACCATTGTATTAATTGTCCATAGCTGCATTTCTTGGATAAACAAGTTTTAATCTCAATGTATATTTCTAATTATGCATGAAATGAAGATGATAATTTCAAGAAATAAAAAATCTCAATTAGATTTCTTTATAGTGGTTAAGAGGTTAAGAGGTGGTTAAGAACTTGGTCTTTCAAGTTTATCTGCCTAAATTCAAAGCCAAACTCCACCATTAATAGTATAATCTTGGACAAGTAAATTTCTATTTGCCTAGTTTCTCATATGTAAAATTGGGATAGTGATAATAATGATCTAAAAATACATCCTCCTATATAGGTGGTTGTTTTGAAGATGAAATAAGTAAATATATGTAAAGCAATTAGAATAATGCTTGTTGCATTATAACTGTGTACAAAAGTTAGCTCTTATTTTAATTTGAACTTTTAATCATTCTTTAATCTCAGAGTTCTATAGAAAGTGCTAGCCATCTTAAGTCTTTGCCTATCAAAACATTTTATTTTTCACTCCACAAATAAACCAATAGTGTCTTTCATCATTCACTCTTTCATGAAGACCTATTCTAAGTTGGCAATGACCTCACAATGAAGTCTGTAACTCCATGTGTTAAACCTAAGAACAGAAACATTCAAAGTTGCAGTGTTTTATTCAGACTTGACATAAGCCTTATGTGAGGTGTCAAAGGTAGCATCTCTTTCCCTTCAGAAATTTCTCCCCAAGTTTTGAAAATATAATACAGTAGGCAAATAGAGTAACAGTGTGATTCAGTGTTTGACTTGAGTGTTAGAATGTACAAATGGTATCCTGTATTGAGAAGACTCCTTGTTTATTTGCTGTTTTATTATTGAAAGAAATTGCAAAAGGCAATTTACTCCTTAACCCCCACTATAGTGTGCATGTGCAAAACAAAGATAAAAGCTGTTTCCTTCGTGGAAGGGTGTGGAGGTAGAGGATGATTTCAAATTAGAAATAATGACAGCAATAGAGCTTCCAATGAAGATACTGTGGCCACCAAAGGACAAAGGGGAGAAGCTAATTCCTGAAGTTAAGGTATTTGATTAAATAAATATTTAGGTTTTTCTTTAAGTGTACAGGGACCAGGTAGGTTGTTATTTATGGGCTGAAGAGATAGTGTGTTTGACAAAGATGTTTATTGGATGGTTTGATGATGGTTGGGAGAGAAGCAACCCTGAGATATTCAGAAAACCTTTAATAAAATAAAGTAAAAAATAAAATAATTTTGTTTTATAAGGCTTTGCTCTCTTTTGCAATGGTTAACTATGAAAACTGGCTTATTACAATGGTATTTTAAATTATTTATTATGGATAATAACATAGACTTAGAAAATATATCATCAGACTTCAATTAGAATGTCTAATGTTTTCTTTTATTACCTTAACAAATATTTTTTTTGGGGGAAGCAATTTAGAACTTTGTCACTCTCAGATGATTTTATGTTTAAATGTTTATTTTTAAAAAGTCTGACCCTTGCGTGTGCGTGTGTGTGTGTGTGTGTATGTGTGTGTGTGTGTGTGTGTGTGTGTGTGTTTGGATTGGTAGGGGAGATGAGAAGGTGTGATTTTAAGGAGATGGAAAGCCTGTGAAAGTTGACATACTAGTAAGAGACTGGAGGAGTTTTGTACTGAAAATAAAACATTTAAAGCATGTTTTCTCCCTTAGTGGGAAATTGAAAGTGACTCTATTATGTATATTTCCATGAAGAATGTGTGTAAATATCATACAAAGTTACAACAAGCAAATTTTCTAAGAGATGGAAGAAAATATGTAACTTAAAAATTGTAGCAGAGGTTTTTATTTTTATTTTTTAAATAAAAACAACACATAGTTTTAAACATAGTGTCCAATTGGATAAAGTTTTAGCAGAACAGGCTGGGCATTTATAGATTATAACACTTTTAATTTTCTCAATATTACAAAGTGTTGATTTTGATAAAGAATTTGTTGATGCTGTATCAGCTTCTCCATGTGGAGAAGTGCTACTGGATGATTAGTGTGACTTGGGGCTCATAGCCAAAATTGAGAAATTTGTTTCCCAGTTTTTCTGACCTTCTGAGAATAAGAAAACAGCTACTAAATTTTCCTGAGCCTTGATTCCCTATAAAGGAAATTTTTCATTATTAACGATGTCAGCTTTTTCCCCTCTTTATATTCTTTAATTTTAAAAGTTTATCTTTATTATTAAAAATATTATAGATATTCCCTTCTCTTCCCCCATTGACTCCCTCCTCCCAACTCCCTCCCCCTCTCCAGACCTTCATGGAACTATTGTCTTGAGTCCATGGTTTTTTCATATCTATACTAATAAAAGGGTTATATGCAATTGGACTGGACATCTTCCGGACATCTATCCAGATGTGCTTCTGGACAGAGCCACGGTTGGCAGATGCCAAAGCAGAGGCAGAACCAGGCCAGCAAGGGAGGGCAGTTAGGAGTGACCAGGCCGTCAGGCAGAGGTGGTTAGGGGCTATCAGGCAGGCAGACAGAGGCAGTTAGGGGCAATCAGGCAGGCAGGCAGAGGCAGTTAGGAGCATCAGGCAGGCAGGCAGAGTGGTTTGGAGCCAGCAGTCCCAGATTGTGAGAGGGATATCTGACTGCCTGTTTAGACCTGATCCTGGTCGACATCCCCTGAGGGGTCCTGAATTGGAGAGGGTGCAGGCAGGGCTGAGAGACGCCCCACTCCTCGTGCACAAATTCCGTCACCAGGCCTCTAGTATGAATATAAGTTCTTTGGTTAATCCCTTCCCGCTCCTTGTCGCTCTTCTGAGAATCATTAGTCTGTTCCATGCTTCCATGTCTCTGGATCTATTTTGCTTGTCAGTTTATTTTATTCATTAGATTCAACATAGAAATGAGATCATGTGATATTTAACTTTCTTTCACTGGCTTATTTCACTTAGCATAATACTTTCCAGGTCCCTCCATGTTGTCTTATAGATCAAGAGATCCTTCCTTTTTACAGATACATCGTATTCTAGTGTGTAAATGTACCACAGCTTCTTTATCCATTCATCTACTTATGAGCACTTGGGCTGTTTCCAGATAATAGCTACTGCAAATAATGCTGATATGAACATAGTGATACATTTATTCTTTATCTTCTTTAAAAAGTCTTTTCTGTGTCTTATGTTGTTACCATTTATCATTAATTTGTAAAGACTAAGTTTGAAGCTACTTCAGGGTTTATATTAGCTTAGTTATATAAAAATTCTTTACAATTGTGTAAATGTTTACTGCAATTTTAAAGCCAAAGAATTTAATTTTTTGCTGCAAGTTCAAAGCTGAGGAATCTAAAACTTGGTGAGATTGATTTGCTCAAGATTATATATGTTTAGGAATCCAGGCCAGGTATTGCCACACTGCCAAATAATTGATCCCTGTTCAGTTTTTTGTCTTGCTGAATTGATGAGCAGTGTCAGCATATTTGTTTATAATCATCTGCTTAACCATTTTACTTTACTGTTCCTACCTATCTATCAAATACATGGACACATATCAAGGAGATTTGCCTGATTACCTTGTAGGGCTTATTCAGAACTTTGTATAGTGTATTTACAGGGTTTCATAATTTTAAATAAAATTTCTGATTCTATGAAATTTGCTTTCATAGAAAAACTCTCATATTGTTTTGTGTCTATTTGGACAATAAAAAGGTAGTATGCCATTTTTTTTTTGCTTTTCTATAAATTATGGCTTTGTCAAACAATTAAAATGAATTTGGAGAAAAGCGTAAAATACAGTCTTATTGATTTTTCTGATAAAAAAACACAAAGCATGGTTATTGGAAAATATAAAAAAATATAAAAAACATTTTTCATACTGACACTTAGTGCTACCTCAAAATGCTTATACTGATTATACTATGTTTTTTATTTTTTATTTCAATACACTTTTTTTAATAAAAAGAAAAATGGTTCTTATTGCACAGCCTGTTTTGTAAGCTCCTTTTAAAAATTAATATATCATGATCATTATTCCTATGTCATTAAATATTGTCCTGCATACATTTTTTTTGTTAAAATTAACTTTATTATCTATTACAAAAGTAATAGACATTGCATATAAGAAATTTAGGAAACACATATCAAAATAAAGAACAAAAGAAAAACTGCACTTGTTTTCCAGATTTAATCATTAAAAATAAAGGTGTATATACATTCAGTAATAAAATTTTATGTCTCTCTATAATGCTTATATATATATATATATATATATATCGAAACAAAAGTAGAATTATATGGTAATTTAAATAAATCTACTTTATTAAACAGTATATTATATCATTTATATTTTCTAATGATACCACTATTCTTTTATATCATGTTTTAATAGTTGCATACTCTTCTATTTGTGACATTTTATAGATTCTCTGATCATCTATAAGTAGATTATTTTCGATTTCTACTATCATTAACAATATTGAAATAAATACCTTTATAGCTCAATTTTTGCAAACATCTCTGATGATTAGTTCAAATTCTTAGAAATGAATTGTGGGTAATATCTTTTTAAAAATTATCTTTATTTTTGAAAATATTACAGATGTCCCCTTTGTTTCTTTATTTTATTTCCCATTGATCCCTTCCATCCCACACCTGCCCCTCAGTTAATCTCTTTTTAATGCATTTTATTAATATTGTCAAAATGCTATCCAGAAAAGTTGAACCTGGTCACTCTTATCAGCAGTGTGTGACAGTATTCATTTTATCACATTCATACTTTCACATATTATTGTCATTATTTTCAACCATTGACAATATTACAGAGAGAAATAGCAGTTAAGTTTTAATATAATTTATATTTAATTATTAGTTAATTGTATTTTTTTTTTGTTTATTACCCATTTGCATTTTTTTAATTTCTTTCTCCTCCCTTAAATTACTTGCTCATATCATTTAAGATGTAGAATAGATTTTGGAGGCAGACTATTGATGACTCTATCAATAGATACCAGCTTTTAATCTTGTATCTTTACTTAATCTCTCTGTGCTTCAGTTTTCTTATCTGTAAAAGTTTCCCATATATTATAAGATTGTTGCAAGGATCAAATAAATGAACATGAATCAAATATTTAGAATAGTCCAACATAAAGTAGTGCACATTATTCTAACAAGCAGTTAATTCTTACTAATTTGTAAGAAGTCTTTATTATGCTAAAATATTAACTTTTTATGATATGTGATGCAGATTTTTTTACAATCTTGACATTTTGTCTTTTAATTAAAATTTTAGAAAGTCAGTTCTCTAATCAAATCTAAAGTTTTATTTTTCTCCTTTTGAGTTTCTGCCTTTGGTATTATTTAAAAAAATACCTTTCTCACCCCCAAATTACATAAATATTCACATATATAGTTTACAGCATCATCATGGTTTTATATTTTTTTTACCTTTAGGTTTTTAATATATCTGGAATCTATTTTGTTGTGTAGTATGCAATTAGAATTTAAAAACCAATTGTCCCAACAATATTAGTTATGTAATTCATCTTTTACATATTATAATTATCATAGATTAAATTCTTAGAGATATGTGGCTTTATTTTTCAACTTCCTTTGTTAATCAATTTGGCTATTCACTTGGCACATTTTTATTTAGTGAGGTTTTATATTTTTAAATTTACTTTTCTTTTTCAATTTATCTTGTTTTTCTCAAGCATTTGTTTTTCCAGATGGACTTTAGGATAAATTTTTCATCTTCTCCCTCCCACTCCCCAGAAAACCCCTATTTGTGATTTTTATGGAAGTATATATTCAATTTATAAAACAATTTGGGATTATATCACTTTTAAAAATGGATACATTGTATTTTACTTTAAGGATACATTTTTAATTTAATGAGTCCAATGTGCTTAGCTCATAGTAGGCACTCAATACAGGTTTTTGAATAATTATTAAATGTTTTGCTACTAACTTGAAAATTTAGATTGATTTAATTTTTTTCTCTATCATAAGAAATGCTTCAATGAACACATTTAATATATAAACCTTTGAATACCATCATGATTGCTTCTGTGGAATAAATTCCTAGACATCTAAAATCTAGTTCAAAGAGTATTTTTAATGATTTTGATGTATTGCCAAGTTGCCTTCCAGAAAGGATGCACCAATTTATATTCCCCTCAACAGTTTGAAACCATACTGTTGTGAGCAGCTTCTTATTTCTCTCCCCATTGTAAGGTGCATAACTGATTTCTAATGAGTTTGAAATGAATATTTCATGGTGAGAGAAACATTTTTAGTTTTAAATGCTTGTTTATATTTAGAGGGAAATGCATGACTCCTCTTCTGCAGGATCGTAAACCCACCGATGTAGATGTCATTGCACATGCTTGGGCAGAGGCATATGTGTGGGGGTCCAGATAATAATAATAGAAACAATAAAATATGACAATAAATATTATTTTATGATAATATCTTCAGGTGGCCTTTCATCTCTATCCTAAATTGTTTTTCTTATTTTTTCATACTACAAAGTCACTTTTTCCTCTCTTCTGATCACAACAGATGCTGATTACTTAGTTTGAGTTTCTATCTAATTTTAGCTCTTTTCGGAGTGACAAACTATTTTTACTCTTACACAGTATGAATAGCTCACTCCTTCTATGACCCATGGGCTTTAAATTGTAATTTTTAGTTGGAAGAAAAAAAATCATATTTATTTTGTTCTGTCCTTGCATACCTGAGATGGAAACAAGAAAGTAAAGTAATATTATAATTTGAATAGTTGGATGGAAAGAGGCTAATAGACAAAGTGCTTTAAGTACCCTGTTGCCTTCAATTTTTATTGATTTATTCACTTTTCATTTTCTTTTTAACTCTGTCTTGTTGCAGTATACATATATAAAAAGAGAATATGGCTTCATCATGATAGTATAATTATTACTACTATAGTTTAAAAAGTAAAATACTCTTTGCCTAGAAACAAATACTAACAACTTCAATATCTCCATAACTACTAACTTGACTTGTGTTTTTATATAAAAGGTTTCTTTGTAGATTGTAAGAGACTAGTTTCCTGAATAACAGTACCTCTCCTCCATCTCCACTTCTCTTTCCTCCCCTTCTTATTTCAGTCAGGGTTATGTTAGTGACTGTTAGAGTAGTTGTCAGCTCTGGAGTCTGGAATGTTCTATCAGTAATGTGTAGGTTTCCCCATTTTTAACAATTGCCTGGGGAGATTGAAGTTGGGTCTAGAGAATGTAGTCAGGGTTTCAGCGATGATCATGAAGAATTCTTTCCTCATTTTCTTCACTTTAAAAGATCATGTGAAACTCTTATCTTTAGCAGGAGTGCTGTGATTTTAAACCCAATTTCCTCATGTTTTCCCTTATTTTCAGGTTTTGAAATGATATTTTAACCACTTAGAGACAGGAGTTGTAGAGGAAGTGGGTGAAAATTTTCACTTATAATCATTGCTAACTCTTTATCAAACATGCATAGATTGTCTTGAGCATTGAGTGCAAATTTTACAATCCTCGCATGACTTTCCCTTGACAGCCAGCATGCCCCTTTCTTCCTATTCCCACTCTTACCTCTATTCTCTTTACCCCCTGCCAGTGGGTTTTTATTTTTAATTCCAGTTTATTTTAATATTGACCATAAACAAATCTAGTTCAGAGGGTATATATCCAGAAAGAATAAAACATTCACATTATATATGATGGAACTCTACATTAAGTGGCTTGAAATTATTCAAATTGTTCTTTTAAAAATCCTGTTGGTGTGTTAGATCTGCAATTGGCTCTATTACTATATTACCTCCGGCATGTGGATTGAACCTGAAACCTAGGTACCAGTATGTGCCCTGATTGGGAATTGAACCCACAACCTTTTGGTGTACAGATTGATGCTCCAACGAACTGAGCCACCTGGCAAGGGCGTTAGTGAGTTTCTTCAGGACCAGTGGCATTTCTTCTCTTTTCTGTATAATGCTCAGCACTTTTAAGTTTGGAGATCTGGATTCTAATCCAAAATTTTCTCTGGTGCTTTGGATGAACCTGGTTCTATTCCCAACTTTCTTTGCTTACTAATTAGTAATTAGTTACTTGGTTGAGCAAGTTGTTTAGGTCTCACTCTTCTTTCTTTAAAAAAATAGATTAAAAATATTTTTATTGATTTCAGAGAGGAAGGGAGAGGGTGAAAAATAGAAACATCAACGACGGGAGAGAACCATTGATTGGCTGCCTCCTACATGCTCCACACTGAGGATTGAGCCCATAACCCAGGCGTTTGACCTGCTTAGGAATGGAACTGTGACCTCCTGGTCATAGGTCAACGCTCAACCACTGAGCCATGCTTAGCTGGGCTCACTCTCCTTTCAATTGGAACTCTCTCTAGTTCAGTGATGCAAAATATCTCACTTTAACTGAAGAGATTAGGTTTGATGAGTAGATGTCATTATCTTGTGTTCTAATGTGCATAACTTCTGTGTGAGTAGGCTGAAAAAATAATTGGTGTATACTAGTAAAGTCTGAAAGGGTTTAACAAGTGTTAGTTAAAAGAGTGAGCTGTTGACATTTCTTTTTCATGTAAGTAGATAAAATTGTACCTATTTTCTTATATAAGACCTAATGGCACTAGTAATCTTTGGTTAGATAACCCTTTATTTTTAAGTTGCACTCTTAAAAGTTGGTAATAAGCATAGTGTAGCATTAAGTTTGACTTTATGCTTTCATCCTGTTTTTTTAAAATCATGATCCCTTTTCTTAAAACAATGATGCAGCATAGGAACATTTCAATAATTACAAAAATTAAGAGAATTATCGAAAATGAGAAGAGCGAGGGAAAGAGTGAGGAAGAAAATGAACATGAAAAAATAACAGTAATATTTTTCATCCCCTTCTAGGTATTTGTCTAACCTTCAAAAGCATTTTTACTATTTCTTGGATATTGCAGGGGATAAATGGATAAAGTTTGCCCAAGGATCAAGGCTCTATCATAATGAATGGGTAAATTTATGATGGGGAATAATTCTTTTGCAACATCAGTTTTTGTTTTCTGCATTACATTTAAAAATCAAGCTCATCACTTGTTTTTTCAATTTTAATTACTTAAAATATTTGAGTCTTATTATGGCACAAGTTTAAGCAGGATTTGTGGAATAAGCCTTTTAAAATGCTAAACAGGAGAAAAATGGTAAAGACATAGGAATATTGTCAATAGTATTTCATGATAATTATGTGTGGGGCCCGGTGGGTACTTGGAACATTGGGGAATCACTCTGTAAAGTACATGGTTTTCTAACCACTATGCTGTACATCTGAAACAAATACAGAAGAGTATAGACTGTAAATGCTAATTGAAAAACAAACAAGTAAATAAGTAAAATTAAGCTGTCTAGGTTCAGTAGAGAAAAAATACTAAATTATATACATTTGTTTTTATTTTAAAAATGCATTCCACATATGATATTTGAGACATAATTTGTATTGCTTGAAAAGTTAATTTTTAGATTTAGTCTGAGATGCATTGTCATTTTACCTGAACAACCACTAAGAATGCACAGAGGTTGGAAGCAAAGGCTGCAAACATGTGAACTAGTGAAAGCATACCGCAGAGTACTTGTATGTTATAATTAACAGATTCTAATGAACTGAAGAAAAAATGAGTTTTTGACAAACTTTTCTAAATAGGTTTTGCAAATTTACTGATTTTTTTGTAGACCTTTATAGGACTTTCTATGTTTTATCAGAGGTAGTTCTCAGGTATATGTATATTCAGACCAGGATGTTCTGAATGATGAAGAAGCACTGTTTTAATCTGTTTGGGCTGCTATAACAAAATGCCACAGACTGGGTAGCTTATAAAAATATAAATTTATTTTTCACAGTTCTAGAGGCTGAAAATCTGAGATTAGGGTGCCAGCATAGTCAGGTGAGGGCCTTCTTCTGGGTTACAGACTTCTCGCTGTATGGCAGAAGAGACTAGGGAGCTCCCTGGGAACTCTTTTATGGGATCATTAATCAAATTGCTAAGGGATCTACCCTCATGACCTAATCATTCCAAACTGCCCTACATACAAATACCTTCACCTTTCAGTGTTAGGATTTCAACATACCTAGTTTCAGGGAGACACAAACATTCAGACTATAGCAAGCATTTAGGATGCTCAGAGAAAGAAAGATTTGGCTTTTATGATTTAGGCAGTTATTTTCTAATGTTGTGAGATGGTATCTACATAGAAGCTATAATAATTACATTAAGCTAAACATGGGTTGAAGCATTTGAGTATTTTAAAAATATAACAAGGGCCTAGAGGTTGTATTAGTAAAGATAAGTAAATTACTCACTCCCTTGCCTTTTCCTTGTTTCCTTCCCTCCTTTCCTTCCTTCCTCGTGGTTATTATTTAGTAATGCACAGCATATATAAGTTGAAAAATATGTTTTTCAACTTACTAGTTATATACTTCCATTCTTGAAGATTATAGAGTTAAGCATATGGAACCATAAAACCACAAATTGCAATAAAAATTGGATAATGCTTAGGTATGATTGTACCTCTGGAAATTATAGAAACCCACCAATTAAGTTCCCAGCTATTCTCAGGTGATAACACATCATTTATGTGCAAGACTCACTATTTTCAGAACAGCAGAGAAAGACATTGTAGATGGCAAGAACTATCTAGGCAGTGGTTCTCAACCTTTTTAATGCCACGACCCTTTAATACAGTTCCTCATGTTGTGGCGACCTCCAACCATAAAATTAGTTTCGTTGCTACTTCATAACTGTAATTTTGCTATTGTTATGAATAATAATGTAATAGCAATGAAAATAATTTTATGGTTGGGGGTCACCACAATATGAGAAACTGTGTTAAGAGGTCGCGGCATTAAAAAAGTTGAGAACCACTGAATAGGGGCTAAGTTTATTTAGTAGTGAAAGAGTAACCCAGAGAAGGAAGTTGGACCCAAAGGAAAAGAATGAAGTATGATAGAAGAGTGAGTTAAAGCGGAACCTTCAAACATTACAGAAAGGGAAGAAGAGCCCTTTTGCTTGGATTGGCTACTCACACATGTCTGTTTAAGGATGTATTTAGAATTTGTTTCTTTACATTTTGTAGACATGCAGAATTGCACATTGTGGACTGTCATTGTCCTTCAGAATGATGAAGGCCTGCTAGGGACATAAAGCTTAAATAGTCTGTGTCATAACTAGAGTTTGAGGACAAAAATATATTTCTTTTATGTGTTGATGTTCAGAGATGTGCACATTCACATATGAACACATTACTGTGAATAATAATATGCACAGTTGCATTTTCCTCTCCCATTGCTCTTGACAAATAAATCTGTGCACTATGGCAATACATGTATGAAGAGTTAAAAACTGGTTGTGTGATATAACCATAACAAATTTGAACATAGTACACTAATGTGAGTTTTTATAGCATTAGAAAAACACACACAATAAAATGTTATCAAGGTGATGAGTAGGGACTCGTAGTAAATGAAAGCATTTTTATATACCAGAACCTTAATCTAAAAGGATCTTTCTGTTCCATATATTCCGGCCAGGTTCCCAGCCAGTGGTGTGACAGTTACTAATCTATACTGGCTTTGCCTATCATCATTTCAAAGATGGTTAATAACGATTTTATTTCTCTGTTACTTGGTTTTTGTTTTAATTCTTCTGGAGTACCCCTTCTGTGAAAGACTTGTAGCTTCTTGTGACCAGTGGTTAACTGCATACTTTGTTTGGAGTCAGTTGTTTTGCTCTCATGTAGTTCTGCTCATCTTTGAGTGATCTTTTGAAGAAGCAGCCTTTCCAACCAACTCTCACTCTCAGCTGTCAAACAGAGTCCTTATTAGTGCTCTGTTCTCCCTTATGACTCACAGAACTTTGATTGGTTGATGCCTCGATTTCAAAGCCTGCTATCTGTCTCTATTTTTCTCTTTCTTTTTGCCTTTTCTTCCTATGCCAATAATTTATTATTATTTCTTTTTTCAGTTTTATTGAGATATAATTGGCATACACCACTGTATAAATTTAAGGTGTATAAAACAGTGATTTGACTTACATGTGTTGTGAGGTGGTTACCACAATAAATGTAGTTATCCATCATATCATTTTTTTCCTGCTTGAAAATCTGCATATTTCTATTATACAATTTAAAAAATCTTTAGTATATTTACTAAAATATTTTAGTATGCTTTAGTATATAGTATACATAGTGTAATAAAATAAAGAGTCAGGCCTGACAAACTTGCCTTTCTTTTTCTATAGTTTTTATTCTGGTCATCTTGACTAACCTGACTTTCGTAACCTATATTTTAGTACATTTAATACTGATACTAATTTATATTATACATATATATATGTATATTCACCAATAAATAAGTCAATAAACTAGTCAACTATTGAATCAATATGTTCAATTCTATGACAGATATAAAGAATTATAAAATATAATTCTTGCAATAAACACATTCAGGCTGAATGAAATGTTAAATTTTAGCATTTACTTATCTTCCAGCAAACATCAGATGCCTTGTATAATAACTAGAGGCCCGGTGCATGAAATTCATGCTGGGGAGGGGGATGGTGCATAAAATTTGGCCTCAGTCTCGCCTTTACCCTCTCACAATCTGGGACCTCTTGGGTGATGTTGACCAGGTTTAGGCCTGATCCCTGTGGGCCTCAACCTGCAGTCGGACATCCCTCTTGCAATCCGGGACCACTAGCTCCTAACTGCTCGTCTGCCTGCCTGCCTGATCACTCCTAACCATTCACCTACCTGCCTATCTCGTCACCCCTAACTGCCTCTGCATGCCTGATCATCTCTAACCACTTGCCTGCCTGCCTAATTGCCTCTTAACCGCCTCTGCCTCAGCCCCCACCACTGTGGCTTCTTCTGGAAGGACATCCATAAGGTTATTATTCTGTCTCATCTAATTAGCATATTATGCTTTTATTATTATAGATAGTAACTAATATGTACTGAATATTATCTAAGGACAAGGCACTGTGCTAAAGTTCTTTACATGTGTTATGTAATTTAATCATATACATAATTTTTGTGAGCTAAGTTTATTATTATTGTTACTATTTCATGATGAAGAAAATGAGGAATAGAAGTCAAGTCACTTCTCTAGGGTCACAGAGCTAGTGGGTGCTGGAGTGATTATGTAAGCCAGGTGGGAAACTCTTAAGCACTGTGCTAGAGAGCTTCCAGAGATTATGTGGTAGGATTATAAATGCATTTTGAGCTGCATTTCTTTGATAAAAAAGGATAATAATTTGGGGATAGTATTTACTACAATATTAGTAATACAGTGTTACTCTGAAGAATATATTCAAGATCATATATACATATGGGTATATATTTCACAACGTATTTCTATGTGTGTTTATATTCATTTATTCTTTGATGCTTTGGAGTTTGAAATTTCATTTAACAAATATTTCCTGAGCCAAGTACCATCTGGGCATTGATTGTATATTGATGAATGAAACTGTGTGTGATGGGGGAGCCAATGGACCTTTTTTTTTTTTTTTTTTTGGCCATTAGAACATTTTGAGCAGAGGAGTGTTATTATTTGACTTAATTTTTAAAAGGATCACTTTGAATGTCGCTGGTAATAAATTTTAGGGGAACAAAAGAGTGGAAGAAAAGTGACCATTTAAAAGGCTATTATAATAATCTGGTGAGAGTTATTGGTGGCTTGGAGTAGCAGTGGAGGTGGTGAGAAGCAGTTATATTCTGAATATATTTTGAATGAGGAACTAACAGGATGTTCTAACAGATGAATTTGGAGGATGAGAGAAAGAAAGGACTCCAGGATTCTGGCTTGAGAAGTTCTAAGGGTAGAGCTGCCACTAAACGGGATGATAAAGGCTTTGGAAAGAATGGGTTAATTCTTTGGTTCAGATTTGTATGAAACAAATCTGTATTATGTTTAATCCTGTATTATGTTTAAATCTGTTGTCAATCTTTTGGTCTACCTGAATGTTATACTGTATATTACATCTAGTGGGGAGAACAAAAAACTTGATAAACAGTTCAAGTAGATGGGATTTAGTTGGAGGAATTTTTACACAGATATTAGAATAATAAAAAAGCAAAAAAGGAAGGTGAGGCTCCCCAGATATTAATAATTATATGGAGCAGCTACCAGCCATAACACTGGTGTAACAAAAGTGCAAGAAATTGGGTTACTTGGACCTGGGAACTTGGAAAAGCTTGTAACTAGGCTTGTACCTCTGGGGAGAGGGTGTGCTGTGTGACTTGTGCTCAGACCACTGAGGGAAACACAGCATGGCTTAGGCTTAATCACCGAGAGGAGTGTGGCCAGCTGGTGCTGGTATCTCTGCAGGGGTTAGGCAGCTGGTATTGGGAGTGTGTAAGAAGCCATCGCTGGGAATGTAAAATGTAAAATGGTGCAGCCATAAGTGTGCTTTGCTGCTGGAGTGATGCTGACAGGAGCTAGAAAAAGGAAGTCTCTCTTCTCCTCCTCCCACCTTCTAATTTCCCACTAGTCCCTCTCATTGGCAGAACCTAATAGGAAGCCAGCTGGCAAGGGAGCCTGGGAAATATAGTGCCCCAGAATCACAGAGCAGAGGATTGAAGGGTGATGTGAGCCAAGAGACAGTAAGTAAATAACTGGCACATGTACTCTGAATGTTAAGATAGGAATAAAAATTTGAGACCTTTTATTCCATTGAAATGTTTGGTAAAGTGGAACACGTTACATTTTAAGCTATAGTACTTTGGTATTTGTTGATGACAAATATTTATAGTTTTAGCTTTTAAGTTTGGTGTTAAAGAGGATAATAACTGATTATTTGAAAGAATGACTTGGTTTTCAAAACTTTTAAGCTACTTATTCCATCTCTAAACAAGAAATTAGTCATTAATTCAGTCAGCTAATGTATATTAAACATTTATCACATGCCAGGTACTACCAGTCTTGCACTTAAAATATATTAATGAATACGACAAATAACTTTAGTTCTCATGGAGCTTAAGTTGTCAATGGAAGAGACAGATAATAATAAGCATGATAGTTGCCCAGCTGGCATGGCTCAGTGTTTGATGCTGACATATGAATCAGGTCATGGTTCGATTCCTGGTGAGGGAACATGCCCAGTTGTGGGCTCAATCCCCAGTATGGGTATCTAGGAGGCAGTTGCTCAATGATTCTCTCTTATCATTTAGTTTCTATCTCCCTTTCCCTCTCTTTTCTTCTCTGAAAAATATTAAAAAATAAGCATGATAGTAAGTAAATTATATAGTATATAGGAAGTCTCTGAGTGCTATGGAAAAAATAGTTGGATAAGATGACTTGATAGTGCAAGAAAGCAATTTTCAATGGGATGATTAGAGTAGGACTCATTGAGAACATGACATTTGAGCAAGGAGTTGAAGAAGGTAAAGGAGTTAGTCAAAAGAGGGGAAAATGGCATATTTCTTTTCTTTTTTTTATAGTAGCCATCATAATGAATGTGATGTATCTCGTGGTTTTGATTTGCATTTGCGTAGTGACTCATAAGTTTGAAAATTTTTGCATATGTTTATTGTCCATAAGTAGATCTTTGGAGACATGTCTGTTTAATTCACTGCTCATTTTTGAATTGGGTTGTTTGTTCATTAACTCAATATTTAATTCCTTATCAAATACATGGTTTGAAAATTTTTCCCCCATTTTGTGAGCTCTCTTTTCATTCTCTAGATAGTGTCCTTTGATGCACTTACGTTTTCAATTTGATAAGGTCTAATTTACCTACTTTCCTTTGTTGTTAGTGCTTTTGTGTCATACCCAAGAAGTCACTGCAAATCCAGTGTCATAAAGATTTTCACTATGACTTCTAAGGATTTTATAGTTTTAACTTTTAAGTTTAGATCCTTAATCCATTTTGAGTTAATGTCTGTGTATAGTGTAAGGTAAGGGTTCAACTCCATTGCTTCATAGATATCAAGTTTTCTCAACAACAGTAGTTAAAAACACATCTGTTTCTGAACATTTTGTAAATTTAGATATTGGGAAATTAAAATCAGAGATTTATAGTTTTTAGTGATTGTCTAGTGTTCAGCACACTTTTGGTATGTCTCTGTTGCCTGATATAATTTGCAAAACATAATAAAAATTCTAGTTAATTGAAGAATTATTTTGTGGCCAATACACAGTTAAAAGAATACTGTATTATTTTTAATAATTTCTAGGAAAGTTGCTTTTATAATGTATATAGGCTTTATGTTTATGTATGTATATGTTACCACAAAGTGCTCTAAAATAATTTTTCTGTATGCTAATCCACTGGAAATGTTGGCCATTGTGACTTTATGTACTTATTTCTGCCTATAAAGTCCTATTGTTAACCACTCATTTTCATATTGAGATGTGTCTAAGCTGGAGTGTTATTGATAGGTGTATTCCAAGGTGATTTTTAATTGTTTGGGATAATTATCTGAGGTAAATCTCATACTTTATTGCTCAGTTCTCTCTTCCTTTTGCTTTGTGCTGTGGTTACACATTACTGTCTGTGGTTTGAGAACCAGTTTTTCCTTTAAGCCCCAAGGGAGAAAATGTGGTTGCATTCTGTGTCATAACTGTGTGAATGGCTTGGGCTCCCCGTGGCATCATTAAAGATCTTAGTAGAGAGCATGCTGTCTCTCTTAGCCTATCATGAATTAGAACATTGTTCTTTCCTTTGCTCTTGTTAGATTGACAGAGATAGTTTCAAAAAATTAGACAATGCAATTGGCTTCAAGAGGAAACAAAGCAAAACCAAAATCAGAACACACATAAAAGCAAATGTGCTTCAGCAAGATCCAATCTATACCTTAAATCTAGTCTGAGGAGGTAGACTTCAAATTTAGATTTCCCTTCTCTACTTATTACACTTGAATAAGCTTCAGTTGTATGAACCAGTTATTCTAGCAAACTTCTCATTTCTATACCACCTATATCATCTATCATCTTTATAGGAAGTATTATTTAATTTTTGTTGATTCAATGGGGCCAACATACTTTGGGACCTGACATTACTGTTATGGAAAAGAAATGAAAGAACCAGATAGAAAATTTATAAATTACAACACGGTTGTTCATAAGAAAGACTTGTACATTAAACAGTGATTCATTTTGAGTACTACATTTACTTAGTAAACCTGTATGTATCTCAATGCAGAAAGAAAATAATTGTGATAGACTATGATTATCAATGAACATATCCCCTATGATAGTTGTTGAATAGTAAAAGCATGGTATTTGGATCTGGGTAGTATAAATCTTTGTTCTGCAATTTACTTTCAGTATTCTTAAGCCTTTCTGAATATCAGGTTGTTTTTTTTGTTTGTTTATTTGTTTTTATCAAATAAGCTGGGAATAATATTACTATACCTGTCATAGACTTGGAGGATTAAATGAGATATTATTTGCATGTCTTCTTTTACTTGAAATAGTTTTTATAGTATGAAAAGCATTTCTCTTTGTGGGCTTTGATTTCATTGCATGTAGATAATTTTACAATTCATTCCCTTTTCAGGATGTCAGGCTCCAAGAAGAATAGGAGTCCTTTTTAACTAGTCCCTAGCAGCTGATTAAACACTGTACGGGAGAACTGGGAAATATGAAAGATGGCAAATGAAATCTTGGCAGAGAGAACAGACTAATCCCAAAGGACATTTTCAACAATAGCCTGGGCCCTATGCCTAGTACTTAGATGGGCCTGGGTAAGACACTCTTGCCCCTCACTGTACCATTCCCAGAATCTTATTTGTTAATGCTAGGCTTATTAATAAAGTCATGACCACTTGTTAGGCACTGCATATGGTTGGTTGTGATTTCCAGCTGCCCTTTGGGCTAAATGTAAACAGTGAGTAGATTGTTATGTTCTTCTATTAAGATTAAAGCTGTGATCTCATGTTTGTGCCACATATGCCAGCAACCAGAAATATGCCCTTTTCCCAATCTCATGGAAGAGAAGCAGCACCGTGTCTGAAACGAGTCTGAATTCATTAGTCTAAGGCAGTGGTTGGCAAATCACGGCTCGCAAGTCACATGCAGCTCTTTGGCCCCTTGAGTGTGACTCTTCCACAAAATACCATTGCCTGGGTGAGTCTGTTTTAATGAAGTGGAGTTAGAAGAAGTTTAAGTTTAAAAAATTTGGCTCTGAAAAGAAATTTCAATCATTGTACTGTTGATATTGGCTCTGTTGACTAATGAGTTTGCTGACCACTGGTCTAAGGTTTTCCTATTTTTCTATTTATTGAAACCAAAAAGCAAAATAAAGGCATAAAATGTCATGAACATCATCAATAGGATGTCAACATGACACCAAACTGAATATTATATTGTCAAGATGAACATTTAATCTGGTGATTGCAATTTCTACACGTTTGGCTTTTTTCTTAGAAGATAGAATTGCAGGCAATAATCAAACAATCCACAGTCACAGAAAGCGCCTCCGTGCAGTGGACATGAAACAAGCATAACCCTTTGAATGACTATGAACATGCCCCCTGATAGAACTGGCTCCTAAACTCTGGCTCCATTGCTAATATGCTGCGTTAATTTTTGCTTTTAATATGTGGATCAGGCATACTGTTATTGTTGGTAGTGATTTTTTTCTTTTTAAAACAGCTTAGACTGCTTGACATTACAGATGTTTTGACTGTTCACATGGTATGAATGCTAGATAAAGCCCTGAAATTCTAAACTCTCTAGCAGAGGGAATTTATAATAATGATGCTATTTTGCATCATACAAGCAAGAGACTTTTAGGTGTACATGTGTAAACAAGTTACTTATTCTTCATAGGAATTTCAGAGGATAACTGCTCCATTTTCTGATGAGGAAACTATTTGTTTAAGAGTTTGAACAACTTGCCAAGGTCACAGAGTCTGGACTTATCTCTAGGGCTATGTGACTCCAAAGTTTTGATATTTCTGCTGTGTCACACTGCTTTTTGTCTCTTTTTAACTGATTCTACAAGTTGGCTTTGTGCCTCTGAAATAAACAGTAATTCTGAGTACTAATACTATGTACTACCTTGCATATGTATGGTGTTTTATACTTTCAAATTGCCTTTATAGACACTCATTCATGTGTTCTACCTGAGTACTTGTGAGGTAATCAGGGTAAGTATCATTATCCATATTTTACAGATGAGTAAATTAACCCCAGAGAAGTGACAGAGCTGGAACTGAGAGTTCAAGTCTTGTTGCTCCCAACTCACTGCTTCTGTGCAGTTCATGACTTCCTTGAAGAAGCTTGACTGCAGAGAGAATCAGTTTTGTAAGTGTAGCTTAGAAAAATTCCCTTCAGCTCGGCTAGTAGGTAAAGTTTTTCTTTCCCTGAAAATGCAAGTTTTGGGCCACCCAAATATTTTTTCTAGGAAACCTCATCTGGGAAAACCTTATTCTACAAGGCCTCACACTTTTTCTAGGGATAGGGTTATTCTTGCTGATGAGTGAGCTTAGGTAATTCCTGCTACAATCTTTTGGACCAGAAGCTATTAAAAATTCTTTAGCCTAACTGGAGTAGAGATTTCAGGAGGAGGAAAATATAGGTTTAAATAACCCATGGACATAGACAGTAGGGTAGTGGAGACCTGGAGTAGGAGAAGGGGGACTGTAAGAAGTCAATGGGAGGAAAAAGGGATATATATATATATATATATACTTTAAAAAATGAAGATTTAAAAAATATATAAAGAAAACATATACATAAATATTTTAAAAATGAAATTTCCTTTCAGTTACTTTTTTGAGTAATATAATATGCCAGTAGTAAAATACACTAGGTATAGCTTCCGAGTGTTCGTGGTAATTTAAAAAATTAACACATCCTTTTTACTATCAAGGAACCTGAAAGACACAGTGTGGTGACAGGAAAGAAAGTTGGGCCATGCGTCAGAGGAGTTGGTTTTCAGTGCTAGGTCTGCCCTACATTAGCTGTGGGACTTTAGGCAAATTTCTACCCTTCTCTGTTCAATCCCCTCATTTGAAAACTGAGGAAATAGAACTAGGTGACTTTTAAGGATACATTCATCTCTAAATTCTGAAATCTTACCTTTGACCCCAATTAGAGAAAAATTGTGTTAAATTGTGTGGTACTAATAAGTAAAGATACAGAGCAAAAATGTAGAGACTCACTCTTGGGAAGCTGACTTTTAGTAAGTGAATAGTCCCTAAAAAATGTCTTAAGTGGTTTTAGAAAAATTGTTACGGGTTTATAAAGTAGTACTAGGTTAGGGTGCAGTTCTTAGCTCTACCACTTACCATCTGTTTAATCACTGGTAACCATCCTGAATCTCAGTTTCCACATGTATAATATAGTGATTACCTCCAGTCACTAAAAATCTTTACTGAGCATTAAGAATTATGCTAGATACTGAGGCCAGAAGGTGATTTCTTTTTCGTTATGTGCTCAAAGTGTTCCCCTACCAAGCACACTTGCAACTTAAGCCTTTTCTCTAGTAGTGGAACCGTAGAGTTTTCCAAGTGGAAAAAATCTTGGAGGTAATTTAATTTGGACTTACTGGTAGAATGCAAGCTCATGGATTTTGTTCACTGTTTTGTTCACTGTTTTATCCCCAGGATCTAGAATAGTGTCAGGCATATACTTACACATCCTGAATTAATTCATAAAAGAATAATAGTGAGAAAAATAGTTGGGTGAAGTAGAGCCTTCCTTATCTGGACCAAGTGTTTACATGTTCGACTGGCAGTGTTCCAAGGCTATGGAGCTAGAATTGTACACAGGGATATCCTCTGTGGTATGGTCACACTGGCTGTCTCTGCAATGAAGTGTCTGACTTGTCATTCTTTCATATGAATGCTAAAAGAGTTTTATGTGTTAGTTCTGAGAAAGGGTAGGTTTGCGTGTTAATCTCTGCTGCCTGATAGCTCAGTTAGTTAGAGTGCCCTCCTGATTCACCAAGATTGGGGGTTTGATCCTTGGTCAGGGCACTTATAAGAATCAACCAAAGAAGGCATAAATAAGTGGAACAACAAAATAGATCTCTCTTTCTCTCAATCAATCAATAGCCCTAGTTGGTTTGGCTCTGTGAATAGATCATCAGCCGATGGACTGAAGGGGTGTTGGGTTTGATTCCCCTTAAGGGCACATGTCCAGGTTGTGGGCTCGATCCCCAGTAGGGGGTGTGCAGGAGGCTGATTCTTTCATTGATGTTTCTATCTTTCTCCCTCTTTCCCTTACTCTCAGAAATCAATAAAAATACGTATATAAAAATAAAATCAATCAATAAATAAAAGTTTAAAAATTATAGAACTCTGAAGCAGGTAATTTCCTTTACTTTGCGGCACAGAGTTCTGCAGCCATAACAAAATCTAAATACTAGTAGACTTGCCTGCTTCTACATTTTTCTTTCAACTTGAGATCCCAGCTCTCTATCCTCCCCATCATACAGGCAATACACCACACAATGATTCTGCATACTGTATGCATTATTTTACTTTCCACTGGAGAATGATTTTTGTTTTCTATATGGGGAAATTGCTTTATTTTCAGGGTTCTAGATTTTCTCTGGTTTTTCTTTGGCATTTATCTGAATTGAATCATGAGGCTTATTTTTCATGTGTCTTTGACCACTGTGGTGGTTCTGTGTTACAGATTATTATACTCTCCCGACCCAGAGGGAGGGATAGGGATTCCTCCAGAGAGCAAGGAGAGATGAGACCTATCATTACTATGCTTCAGTCTTTATCTATTTTGAAATTGCCATTACTTTTTTATTTTCAATATCACAAGCGCCTCTTCTTTTCCTTTTTGTTCAGGAGACAACCACAATCTACAAGGAAAGGACCCTTGTCTTAGAGGACTGGGAATTTAGGTGTGGCGTCACCACTTTCCAGCTACATAACCATGGGAAGTTTTTATCTCTAGGCCGTATTATAGAGCCTGATTTTGTAGAGATAATAATTTTGCTGATTTCACCAGATTATTATATGAGTTAAAATAAATAATGTACAGGAAAAGGCTTTTCAAATGATAAATTATGAATTATATACAAAACTTATATCACTTCCTTCTATTACTTACCATCATCTCTAAATTATAAATACTTTCTTAATTGCCTTTTAAAAAGTAGAAATGTATCTCTGTACTTATCTTCCTAACTTTTGCAACAACCTAATAAAGTTCAAAAGATTTGGAAATCCACATTCTGTTTTCCATGTTTCCATTCTGGTTTCCTTGAACTCTTCATCAGTCTCATTTCTAGAAGCCCTGAACAGCTGTTGTGTGTCCATCCAGAAGTGACGGAGTTTCCCTGGTTCATGATGACATGATTCTGGTGTAGAGTTGCAAAGTTTTTGCTAACAATCGTTGCTCACTCTGAAGTATGCTGTATAATTTGGTGTATCAGTGAGAGAGAGTCGTCATGGATGCTTTATAAATCAGAGAACCTTTGTGTGAAAACGGCACACTTGGTACACTCTAATTTTTTTAGAAAGAGAAATACTTCTCAATTTATTTTTTTATGTATTTATTTTTTACTTTTTTATTTCCCTAGCATCTTTGTATCTGCTGCTCAGGTTTTCTATCATAAGCAGACTCTTCTTCTTGTATCTCCTCCCAACTCCTTCTGTGTTTATAGCAGAAATAATGAGTGGGTCTTATACATTTTTCAAGGCATGAGAGTTGTTTAATCTTAGAGCAATGTCTATTTGAGTGAAAATAGCATGTAAAGTAGTCAACAGAATGCTGACTCTGGAGTTAGACTGCATTTGAATTCTAATGTGCCACTTATTAGCTGTGTGACTTTGGACAAGTCACTTATTAGTTCCTCAGTTTCCTCTGTAAAATGGGCATAAGAATACTACCTACATCATTGGATCATTGACATTATGAGGATTGAATACACACATACACACAAACACACACAGTTTGCTGTTGCTTTTGTTATCATTATGACTGAAAACTTCCTATTCTTAAAGTATATTGGAGCAAATCTGTCCATTAGTGAGACCTAATAGGTGCTTCAGATTCTGTCAGTTCCTTGAGGGATACAAATTGTATAACAGAATGCTTATCCCCCTCTAGAGGCTTATTGAGAGTAGTGTAAGATATGTGGATGGTATTAACTGTTGAAGAACCTGCTACAGGACACTTACATGGGTTCACTGATTGGGGACATAGAACACAAACAGAAAGAACAGGGAACTTACAAATACAAGTCTGTCTTCCTCAAGGAAAATGAATGTTACACAAATACTTGCAATAGTATTTGACGGGCTATGTTTCTGAAAGACTTCTGGAGGAGATAAGATATTAGCTGAGCCTCAGAGGTGAAATCTGGAAATGTAGAGATGGGGAAGGGTCTTATGGGGCAGGAAGGGGAGGGAACCAGAATATGTGTATCATAATATGATGGAAAGGATGCAGGCAAACACACCAAGGTTAAAGCTCTGGTGCTGCTTCTAACTGTGCCTTTGGTAAATTACTTAATCTCCCAAAGTCTATATTCTCTACTGTAAAGTGGGCACAATGACATTCTCTCTTTTTAGGTTATTATAGGCATGAGAGCTAATCTACACAAAGCAGCTAATGTAGTTCTTAGCATACAGTCAGCATTCAGTAAGTGGTATCATTGGGACTACAGTATAAAAGTTAAAAGCTTGGGGTTTATAGTCAGAACAGATTGAAATTTCCCCTATTTATTAGCATTATAACCAAAGCCAAGTTACTCTAAGCCTCATTTTACTCATCTGGAAATGGGGATAAATTATAGTGTTATTGTGGAGTTGTTTGAGATTTGGTGAGACACTTTGAAGCATACATAACAAGCATTGTACATAGTGTGTACTCAATACCCTTTAGCTATTATGATATTTTTATTAGTGCAGCATCTCTGTTCTTACTCTTAGGTGTTTCCTTTGTGATGAGAAATATGCTTTCATCCTTGCCTCCGCCCTCTCCTTATTTACCTTCTTTCAACAGCATTTATCAGTGGTGGTTGTGGAGACTAAAAACAGGAACTTGAAGGAATGTGGAGGTAAAAGAAACTGGTCAGCACCAGTCCGCACCACATGTCCAGCAGAGCACCAAGGCCCAGATAAGACAAAGGCAGCTAAGCACACACATACACATGACAGGAGCATAAACACAGGCACAACATTCTGGATGACTCATCTTTCTTAAGAATAAACACTAAACATTTTTTTCTTAAGGGAAATTCAGATCACATTATTCCCCTGGTTAACTTCCTTCAGCAATTTGCTATTTCCCTAAGGATAAAATCCAAACTACTTTGAATTGCATTTGAAATCCTTTGTAATCTGTTGTCAGCTCTTCCCACTGGATTTTTCTTTTCCTGTTACTTTCCACCCTGCATCCCATATTTCAGCCCCTTTAAAGTTCTCCCCCTTCTTTGAATGTAACCATATTCTTTTATATCTTCTTGCTTTAAACATCCTGACCTGTCCATTTCTCTTATTTCCACCAAACAAACTTGTACTCATCTTTTAGGATCTAGTGAAATAGGACATCTCCTGTAATGCCTCTGATCTCTCCAAAATGAATCATTTTCTCCTTCCTTGGGTCTTCCACAATACTTTTTAAGCTTTTAAGCACCTGGTCACTTATCATACCACCTTGTAATGATTTATAGCCCTTCTATTTCTCACTACACTTTTAACTATTAGATGGCAGCCTCTTATTTATATGCCTCTGAATATTTGGCAGTCAGTATAGTACTTGACACCGAGCAGGTAGTCAGTAAATATTTGTAGGCTCAATAAAAGAGTAGTAGGCACATAACGGACAGCTTCTCTGGTTCACCAGCCAATTTTTAGGATTTCTTCTACTAGGGTTGCCTTAGAGTCATAGACTCATAGAATTTCAGTGTCGGAAACATACATCACTATAGATAAAGAATTGAGGCCAGAGAGGGAACTCTCTTTTTCCTTCAGGTCAAACCATGACTGTTTTCCTTTGAAACACAGTGACAAACTACCGCTTAAAAGGAACCCTGTTTAAAAAATCCTGCTAGTTTCCTTTCTTCTTCTGACCTGTCTTCCAGGTTATGTCCCCACGTACTTCTTACTTAGGTATTCTTTCTAGACCAGTAATGTGGGCCTGAGTTAATACTCAGCCACTTGAACTGCTGTGCATATATTTATGCTTTACACATCTTGTATTCTGCATGGGTGCTGGGCTAAAACCACCTTGGTCTCTTCCTAGTTTCCCTGCTTTGCTCGCTATAGCACTTCTCTGTTGGTAAAACTGAGAATTTTCTTGCATTTTTAAAGGTAGCATGTATTTTTTTTTAGATAAAAACACAATCATAATTCATGCTGCCATTCTATAGTTTTGAG
>JAAGEH010000135.1:1425473-1445473 GCA_011751065.1 Lasiurus cinereus
CACCTCATCTTGTTTTCCCTGAAGGCTGTCCTCACATTTACTTTTGTAGTGAAACAATGTCAGTTGTACCTAATGCTTCTTTTTTTGCTTTCTGGTAAGAGCTAGGAGGTAGAAATTGGATCTCATACTTCTCTGGACTTTGAAATAAAGGGGCAGTGACATCCTTATCTTATCTCACAATCATCTGTAAAAGAATATAATTAAATGTTGATCATTTAGGCTAACTAAAAAAAGCATGGTAGGGAAAGCATGGATAGTTAACATCCAAAAAAATATTATAAAATTCACTGTATAAAATCTATAGCCACCTTACTGGCATGGTTCAGTCGTTGAGCATTGACCCTGGAAGATTGGGCCTAAACTGGCAGCCAGACATCCCTCTGGCAGCCTGGGAACCTTCGGGGGATGTCTGACTAATGGCTTAGGTCCAAGGGGAGTGGGCCTAAGCCATTAGTTGGACATCCTTAGCACTGTTGCAGAGGTGGAGAGGCTCTTGCCACTGCCACTGTGCTGGCCAGCCAAGAGCCAGCTTCTGATTGAGCGGTGCTCACTCTGTGGAAGCACAATCATCACCAGGGGGAAGCTCCTCCACTGAGTGTCTGCCCCCTGGTAAACAGTGTGTATCATAGCGACCAGTCATTCCATTGTTAAGTCAATTTGCATGTTACTTTTTTATTATATAGGATAGTGATGCCATATATTTAATAAAGATATGTAAAATAGTGTACATTAATTGTTGAATGAGTGGTATAAAATATATTTTCAGTGCACTTATTAGATGTGATTAGGGGAAGGGTGGATAATAGCTACCTAAAATAGTCTCAGTTGGTTTTCTAGTGATATGAAAGTAAGGAAAGGGAAGTATGGCAAGGAAAAGTCTAGGAGACAGTAATAAATGAAGTCTGAGTATATAAGTCTAGTTAGAGTAAGGTTGAAGTGTAGACTACAGACAGATAAGTTTAGAAAGATTGGTTGGGTTTGGATGGAGGGCTTTGAATGCCAGAGTCAGGAGTTTGGACATGTTTTGGTGATCAGGGAAGAGCTACTGACTTTTCTTGATCTGATAAAGGGAGTGTTTGTAAGCTTGATTTGGAGAGGGGAGATATTGAAATTACAAAAACCAGGTTAGAGTCTGTTGTAAGAGTTTAGCTAAGTAGGAAGTGTAATGAAGTCCTGTACTAAGGTATTATGAGTATGGTAAAAAGTATGAGCTTAAGAAACATTATTAAGAAAGAGTTGATGAAGCTCAGTAAACAGGCTAGCAATGGGGATCAAAGATTAAAAAGAAGAGATGGATATAGTGTTCATGTTTTACACTTGGATGAGTCTGAGAATGATACTCTTCTGAATGTGAATGAATGAGGGAGGCTGTTGAGGAAAATAATGATGCATCTAATTTTAAGTTTGTTGACTATGATATAGCAAAGTACGTTTTGGTATAAATATCTAGCAGTGATTTGAGGACTGTTGTATTGCAAGGAAATGAGAGAGAGATCAGTGTTGGGGATATAGATGTAAAAATCATATGATTTAGATGTTAAGGAATGAGATGTTTGGTAGAAAGAATATACAGAAAGAATAATGTTTAAGTTGGTAGCATTAACATGTAAGTAGTATTTCTGTGATTATCTGTTCATCTTAATTTTAAAATATAAGCTAATTTGCACGCCTCTTTTCTCCAATTTTCCTTTTCTTTCCAATATTATTGATGGTCTACAATGTAATGTACACTGTGTCAGATACTGGGAACCCAGTAATGAACAAGACAGACATGATCCCTATTCTTATGGAACATATAGACTGAGCTTATTTTTATATATAAAATGAGATCCTTTTAAGTTTGTTATTTTTCTTCCACTTACTATATGCTTATGCTATTATCTCTGCAAACCTCTCTGGGTCTGGAAAACATTCTCTGACAACAGGTTTCCTTTTTTAAATTTTCTTGCTGATACTTACTATTATTTTATTATAACAAATGTTATTTAGGAGCATAATTTTAGGAATGTATCACTTTGTTAATCATTGAAGTTTAAAAAAAGAGCACTGATTAGACCTCCTTTACTGGGAAGTTTTTATTGTGTTAAGCTTAAAACTGTGATCCCTATGTGAAATTTATCTCAAATCATCATACGACTTCCAAACAGAGATCGGACTTTCTCTTTTTTCCTGTTTTTCCCATCCTTATTCTGCTTCTAATTTAACCACAAAGTCAATCCAGTGTTTTCATCCAACTCTTTCTCCTAAAAAATAACTCCTCCCTAACTAATTGGAAGAATGAAGGAACAGGATTGCAATGTGGGAGTGATTGACCATTTCAGATTTGTAAAGGATGAAAGCATCATTCTAAGGAATGATCTATCCGACTGCAAATGTCTGAATTTATACATGAAGGTTCAAGCTCAAGGAAATCTTATGTTGTTGATGGTCCCTGATTCATTCCACTTTTACTCTGTTGCAGTTCTTCCCTCTCTCCCTTAACTGATCCACTTTTTGGTTAGAGGATTTTAAATGATCTTATTTAGAACAGAGGTATCAGGCAACAATGGAATATTTGACATTAGCTTATAAGTGTGGTGTACTTCTCTGATAAAAATAAGGCATTATTAATCAAAGAAGAAAATACCTATGTTATGAGTACTTTGAGAATGGGAAGGATAGTTTTTGAAACATTGGAAGAAAGATGTACATATGAATGTTTAAAAATTTGAGTTACATAATTTTGTTTGTTTGGACCAACATTTATACTTATAAGTTAGGAATCTTCAAGGTATGGAAGACAAATGTGGAATTTTCAGTGCTTGGGTTAACTGAAGTCACTTAGATAGTGTGCCAATCTAGTCACCAAATTTGGATGAGAATCCCAGATAATGGAGTATCTCAATAATAGTTGTGGACATGTATCCTATGCTTGGTTATTTTTCTAAACTTAGATAAAGATGCTACATCGATTTTGTGAGTTAAACTTTCAACCTCAAAAATACAGGCTACTTTAGAAGACAAAAATAAAGCATAACCTTTTTCTCTTCGGGAAAAATTAAGACAAAAGCTTTTGAGGTTGGATCCAACCTGTGTATTCAACCTTCAGAAATGTTTCTAGGCTAGAAAGAAATCTTTGAAAGCATGGTCTTTCTAATGGATGTGCTGCTGATATACACTTAACATTATCAACCCAAATGGCAGTGATACAATTTGCTTGCCATCTACTCTTGTCTGGAAAATTGTGGTGCTCTTATTGGTATTTGTATTTATTTTGTATGAATTGGTCTTTCTTATTGTTTTTCATTTTAATTTAATGTAAGACTAATAAATCTTATTGTTAAATAACATAATCATAGCATTCAGCATTAAAATGCACTTCTTTTGGGGGGAACACAAATAGATGTGTTTACTCTGCAGAGGGATTTAGATTTGATTTTTTGTTTTCTTCATGGTAATTATGTTTGCACTTTGCTGATCACTAGTTGTGCATTATAACAATGGAAGGTGACAATTTGATTGTCTTCAATTGGAGAAACAAGTAATTTTATATTCACTAAGCTGTCAGGTAACACTAACTCACAGAACTAAGAGCTCCTGGCATTGTGGCTTGGCACCTATATTTAACTGCTTTGATGCTTGTGTAACCTCTGCTGAATCAGAAATACTTTGCCTGCTGGAAATGGTTTTCAGGGTTGTACAATGAGGTTTTCATTAAGTAGACAAACTGAAAATGAACTGCAAAGCCACAGTTGTTTCTCTCCCCACCTTCCTCTTCACCCCTCCTCCTTCACTTCCACTCTACTTCCCTCGCCCTCTTTCTTTACCCTTTCCCCTTCCTCTTCCTCCTCTTATTAGACTGGAACCTGGAATTTATACCTCATGTCATTATATAAAAGAGATAAATTGCTGGATTGCTTTGGATATAATGCCTTCTATTCTGTCTGGAAAGTTGTGGTGCTCTTATTAGTATTTGAATTCACTATGAATTTGTCTAAAGGAGAACTGCAGAGATTAGCTTCTTTATCTAATTTTATTCATTGTCATCTTGTGTGAGCCTTCATTTTTTTGAAACATTCTAGACAGTTTCAATTTTTTTTTCTTGGAAACATTAAGAAAGTGAAAAAGGAAGGTAAGAATGAAAAAGTATACAGTGACAACTTTTCTTTATGAGAAGTTATTGCTCTGGTTTATAATTATTATTAATTGGATAAAATATATTGTAATTGGGCTTCCATACTAGTGTCTTTAAAGTGGCAAAGGCATGTTTGGTTTTCACTTTAGTAATTATGATTCTCATTTTGTGTAAATAGGAAATTCAAAGTGGACATATATAAATAATTCATTCTCTTATTATTTTATACAGCTTTCTTTCACTCAAGCCATAATGAACAAGGTCTTTCAATCTTCCAATTTAGTGTATATTTATAGTAGCTATTGTTTGGTTTTGCTCCTATTGTTGTGACTGATTTTATTTATATATTTTGGGCCCAGCTTTCCAAACCAAAGATCCCAACAAGCTACCGGTAAATAAACTGTGAGAAAAATTCAATATTATCCCTATCAGGCAAAAATTACAGATAGAGGTTACATAAAATCAAGTTGTTTTGATCCTGGTAAGAAACTGGATACTCAAGAACACATGTAGTAATTATAGGTTTTCCATAGGCAGTTCGGCAGGCAGACCAGTGGTTAGGCTGGTCGCCTGCCTCTTCCAGCAGATACCAAACGATTAGACAGAGGTGATTACGTGATGTAACATTATCAGGAGAAACAATTCATGAGTCAAAGCATTCCAAGACATATGAGCTCTAGTCCAAAGAACAGTCTTAAGCTATATAAAGTGACAGTAATATTGTCAGCTAAATATAAACTCTAGAAACACAAACTTTGATGACTTGAGAAGAATCTGTTCCAGGTAATCCCTGTTTTGTAAGAACCTCAGAAGGCCTTTGGAGACAATTTTGGTGCTTTGGTGTGAAAAATTAGAAGCCTCAGATAAGCCAAATTCCATTAATTTAAGACCCTTCTTAGATATACTTCAAGGGCTTTAAGCACATTTCATTTGCCTTATCTCTACTGATTTGACAGCTATCTCAAATCAGTGAGTTTTCTTCCAACAGATATTGTCTGCATATGTTACCATATGTGTTCTGAAAGAGCCACTGCAAACTTTAAAAGATTGGGTTATAACTCTCCAAGGTAGTTCTGAAAGCATAGAGGGAGTTACCTTATTTTTCACTAAATGTTTCTTATTAAACAGATGGAAGAGAGAGAAAAACCTGGCAGAAACCGTGGGAAGTTAGAGAGGGTGCAGTGAGAGAAGGGTAGAGGGAGGGGGGAGAGGTAGTGCCAGATAAAACAATACAAGGAATCATGAACAGCCTTTACCCAAATGAAGCAGGAAAAGTGTTAAAAGGATGTCTTCATTTTAAGTCTGGAGTCAGGCTTCCTCCCTCAGCCTGCCCCCTGCCCATCTTTAAATGTGGGAATTAGAGGTATTGGAAAGTTTTAACTCATTCTTTGCCCTAGGTTGGGTAGCCTGGCATCCTTTGCGGGGGTTCCTGGGTATCGCATGTTTTGGCAGCTGAACATATCTATTACTCGTGATCCTTAAAATGAGAGACACTGTTATATTTTTGGAAAATTAGTTGTTTATTTCTCAGTATCAGATCAATTGTGGGATTAAGTTAACAGTGAATTATCTGACTGAAATAAGTCTACCTTGGTAGCCTGGGGCCGAGTTGCAAAAATAAATGTGAACATTTGTTTGAATTTTTAATATTTTTTTATGTAAACCAGCTATTAAAATGTTGTTTGTGTTCAAAACAGGGCTTCTTTTGGATAAATGTAATACACCTAAAAAGTGAATACCATTTGGTAATAATCTTAGAAGTAATGAGAATAGTTTAAAAGTCAAATTAAAAATATTATTATAATAAATTCAAGGCTCCTTTTTATAGTTAAGTTCCAGATGATAGTTTGGAAACAGATTCTTTTCAAGCAGTAGCAAAGAAAACAAAAATTAATTTTGAGTAGCTATGCTCCATAAGAAAGCTGTTTTAAAGTAATTCTATCTTTTAAACATACACAAATTACTGTTTTTAAAAAATAGCATAAAATCAGAAAGGCTTAATGTTCTAGAAAGTATGCTTTTCTGAGATAGAGGATTTACTGTGTAGATATCTAGTCCTCCCCATTTTATAAAGTCTTAGACAAGCTAATCTTGATTTCTTGCTAAAAGATATAAAGTAAATTTACTGTCTGAGTAGGTTTTAATGGTCTAAACATTCAGATTTGATACTGAGGTCTTGGAGTAAAATAATTATCATCTTTCTAGAGACACTCCTACTAACTTCCTAGAAAACATTATCAATTACAGGAGGCTATCTCCGACATTCTCATTCCCAAAAGTCCTAAGCCCTGAAGTTCTTTCCAATGGCCTGGCATCCTGGGAATTCACTTGATCTGCTGGGCAGAGACATTTCAAACTCGGGAACACATGATGAGAATTTAGTTTTATGTGTCCCAAAGATATGTAATTCTCTTTGGAGGTTTCAGTTGATAATAGCTATGCCCCAGAAAACCATCTTGTTTAACCAATGTGATAAGTTGACAATGTAGTTTTTCTCTCTGATTATAATGTACTCTGTGTAGTCAATACACTGGTACCATGTGAGTGTAATTTCCTCTTTTATTTTATCTCCAATGCACTGTATTATAAATAAACAGTTAAAAAAAACACCAAACAAATCTGTTGCATCTCCTTTTAAGATTGTACCACTGTAGACACTTGTTCTAGTAAAGTAGAATTGGGCACATTTGATTGCATTTAAATTTTTCATGCTTCAGCAGTTTGGCTGGGAGCACAGTAAAGAAAAATCCCATGAGCGAGGATCGTTTAGAATAATAGAACTTGATTTTGTGTATTATAGCGGCAACATTTGCGCTGCTTTAGTTAGGGTTGTGTCAGCACTTCCATTATAACCCCCTGTTTTCACGGGGTATAACTAGGGAGATTTTTAAAAAAAAATACAAATTAAAAAAAACAATTCATTTGAATGATTTTTTAAGTTATAGTGCAAAAATAAAGCAAAGTCACATAGAAATTGACCATTTTTACAAAAATTTTGATCTTTTGCCTATTAGTTATATATGGAAGCAGCTAAAGTAAGATACCATTCTAATGCAGTGGGGGGTGAAATATTTTGTAATGGAAAATTACTGATATGAGCATGAAAAATAAAAGTAAGCATCTGATGTGACAATGCAAAACATTAAAATGGGTGTATATTTGATTTATGAATTTCTAAAGGAGGGCAGACATGGTGCAATGGTAATAGTAAAAACATTACCAAGAGTCTTTGCAGCTTCTAGAATTCTGTGTAGTAAAATATTTCAAAAGGGGAAGTTAAAGTAAAGAAATGAAATGAATAAATATGTAATCAGTAAATTGAAGGACTCTTTAATAAAGTAATTGTGCAAAAAATAATCAGTAAATTGAATCAAATAACCAGTGAATCTGACTTATTTAATAAACTGCATTAAAATGAAATTGTGCACACTTTCTTTTTAAAAATACAACAAACCACTACTCCAGAAAAAAAATACAGCAAAACCAGATAAAAAACAAACCTAAAACAAGCCCCACAATTTTGTTGAAAGGAAATGCCCAGAGTGGAGCAATAACTAGCTAAAAGAACAAAATCACCCTTTTCCCTGCTAACAATATATTTGAGAACTATAGTAAATACAAGAAATTTAAGTAAAATATAGTATAGAAAAGTATTCTTCTTGGAATAAAAAAAGTTAATTCCTTTGCTAAAGGCCAGGATTGCAAATTGAGTATGCCTTCCTTGGTTGTTAACCATTATTATCTTTTCTTCCACTCTCCTTGTCCCCTAATGATGGTGTGAACTGAGGCTGAACAATCAGATGTAATATTGGCATTTTTTTGGCAGCATATTTTTTATTTGCAACCTTGATGCACATTTATACTTGTAGGTCCAAAATAAAAGACAAATTGTGTGATGTTATAAATAGGTAACTTTCCTGAATGGTCACTGGAGGAATTGCCACAAGGCTGTTGATGAAGTAGAGGTGAAACCCTTCTTCACTAATTGTATTCAGCGTGTAATTTCTAAACTTCCCTCTGAATTTTGATTTTCAATTAACACTCCTCATTTGAAGATAATTTTCTATTTAATGTAATTGCAGGAAATAATTTATTGGCTGATTAAGACTGAGGACCCAGCCTTCCTTAAGAAAACACTCTAACAAACCAGCCTTGAAACTCAACTCATGGCTTTGGACAGATTTAGTCTATTTTTACAGCTGCATGGTTGTGTTTAATTAGGATTGTACACTATTGTTCATTGGTGCAGTTTTGCAGTTGAAATTATTCTTAAGAGACTTTTGTGTTCTGTGTCATGATTAATTTATACTAAAGCAACAATCACAGATAATGCTATTGGAAGCAGCCAAGTCACTTTATAATAAGAGGATGTTTTTTTGGGAAGCTAAAGTCCCTATGAGTTTTGGATTATGACTTTCAATTGTATTGAGCTGTTTTAAAAAGCAGCAGTAAATTCGTTCTTTTGTTTTTAATGTGAATGATTACATTATTGGTACTGTCATTATCTGAACTATGAAAACATTCTTGTTGTTTATGGCAGGCTCTTGATAAACTTGCAGGACAGTTATAATTTGCCTGGTTTTATGATAGTGTTTATGAGGCCAATGAAGTAAGCTCAAGAGTGATTCATGTAGACTAAGAAACATCCTTTGGTATCATTTTTCCTAAGTGTGTATATGTAAGTCCCTTTGTTAGTATTTTTAGAAATTGGTCAAGAATATACTTATTTAATACTTTGATCTAGTGCTCTTTATAGCATTTTATTCTTCTCAGAGAAAATACAGACATTCTTTTGTACTTCCTTTCACCATTGTATTTTCTAGTATCAAGTCTAATAGATGAAATTTTTATATTTGTAGAATGGTTACTATAAGTAGGTATCAGCATTTTAATATGTTTCAAAGCACTTCAAAAGCCTATAATACTTTTATTTAGAACCCTGCATAATTAGATTAACTAATCTTATCTTAATTTTTTCACTGTAGGATACTAAATATGAGACCCCTCATTAATTGTGAGAAATTTAGCATTAGCTGTTAAATCCTATGTGAAACATGGGCTGCTACATAAAAACTACTGTTTAAATTGGAATTAACTTAATTATTTTTCTTTGCACTTGATATTTCCTTCACTGCAATATTCATGAAAGCATGTGACAGATTTGTAAATTTAACTGTTAATCTCAGATTTCTGGACCCTTTAATCAGTATTTATTTGTCTAGAAACAGTACTAGCAAGTTAATGATTTGCTAATTTGAAAAATGCTCATGTGGTTTCCTATGTTAACTGATTTGTGCATTTAAAAAAATGGTATGAAATCAATTAATGTTAAAAAGCAATTAAGGTAGAGATTTTATTCCTTTCGTTACACAGCAATTTTAGAACTAATTATGCTATAAACCAGAAATGACATAAAGTTTTAGAAAAGATGCCCAATTGCCTTTTATTTTATTTTAAAAACTTTTGGTGGTTTTATTTCTAAACATTTTGCTAAGAAAAATCATCTTGATAAAGTGATATTATAAGAATTTTGAATTATGTTTAGTAATAATGATTTTCTGGCTGTATACAAAAGCATAGAATGGAGACCTTGTGCTGAATATAGTTTACTTATAGGTATATAGATGAATATTCAGTAATGGTTTGTGGAGTATTAAAATATTATGCACTGTAAGCATTTTACTATTTTCATTCTAAATGCTTTGAATCTGGTATATACTTCTAATATAAAATAGTAGCATGGTTATTTCATAAGCTCAATTCAAATGTTATAAAACAGCCTTGAGACTAATCTAACAGTATCAGCCATTCAATCAATATGTCACTTAAAAGCTAAATTACAGCAGTTGACACAGCTTGAAGGTCTTTAGAAAAGGATCCCATTGACACTAAACAGTGTTAGGCCTCGCACTCAATACAAGGTGTAAACTCAGAAGTCAGGACCAAATTTGCCTAGATTTTCATCATAGATAACCTACCTTCTTGGTTTTATTTTCTTCTTTTGTTCCAATATAAAGCATAAGCAAAATTTGGATATATGTACTTTCAAATCATCTTCCAAACTAGCTCATTTGCCAGTTCATTCATTCATTCTTTCTTTTTTTCATTGCTATGCAAATCAACAAAATTACTCTCAAGAAGCTTATAATCTAGTTGGGATAACGGGGGAATTTACACACATACTACACATATTATGAAAACTTATTCCATAAAAACATTATTTATGGATTGATAAGAGAGAAAATATGCAGCGATCACCTGGCAGAGTTTTGCAAGTTAAAATCAAAGAGGAGAAGTGGAACAGATAAGCTGAGAGTTCTTTTTTAGTGGTTTAGAGTAGATGGTAAACATCTCTGAATTTAGAGAATTTTTCTTTTTTTCGGAATAGTCAAATGTAAGGGATATTTTTTCATGGACAGTCCTTTTGAATTCATGCTGTTTCTTTCTTCTGCAGAAGAATGTCTTCCAAGCAAGCCACCTCTCCATTTGCCTGTTCAGCTGATGGAGAGGAAGAGATGACCCAAGATTTGACCTCAAGGGAAAAGGAAGAGGGCAGTGATCAACATGTGGCCTCCCATCTGCCTCTGCACCCTATAATGCACAACAAACCTCACTCTGAGGAGCTACCAACACTTGTCAATACCATTCAACAAGATGCTGACTGGGACAGCATTCTGTCGTCTCAGCAAAGAATGGTGAGCTTTTAAAGTCTGGCCACTGTTGCTAAGTGTGTCCATTTGTATGCCTCATTACAAACAGGTGTTTTAGAGAAAGCTCAAAATACATATCATTACAGTACATTGTGTTCAGATCATAAGACAACCACCATATATATAATTAATATTACTCTAGGGAAAATTGGAAAATGGTTTTTGGTTTAGTTTTTATCCATTATTAGATCACCTTGCCAAAAAAAGTTTAATTTGGGTAAAGATTTGGTTGTCATATTCTCTCAACCTCTGAATTTAAGGTGATGAAGTTGATAATACCACAAAATAGGTATGATCAAATGAAGTTGTGTATTATTATTAAAAATTATGTTAAGCAAACATGTCTGTGGGAATGAGATCATATGGAAAACACATCTTCAATGAGTAAGTGCAGGTACTTATCACTTTTACAATAATTTTTTATTTATAATTACGATTTTTCTCACTTAAATGCCTATAGATTAATTTCAGAAGGACATCGCTTCTCAGTATCATTCCATCAGACTGAAGATGTTTTCTATAAAGGTAGAAGCAACAACATCAAATACATATAGTGTGTTAGCCAACTTTCTTATGTTAAATTCCATCATTAACCATCAAAACAGAGTTCATAGCAAGTGACATTCATTGTCTAATTTACAGCAAATACACTTATTTTTTAAGCATCTAGAACTGACCAAAATCTAACATATTTTATTTGATTATGAATTTTAAAATTTGCTTTATATATCTTAACTTTTGGTTAAGTTAATGAAAGTATTTTAAGTGGGCAGTTAGGAAAAGCTTTATTCCTTAATTAAAAAATAAGATAATATTTAAAAATGCCTTTACTACTAATAACATATATTTAAATTCTTATCCCATGCTTAATGTCTCAGAATCAATTTAAATATCTGATTTTATAATATGTGGATGCAGACACTTCTTTTTTAGATGATTTTGTAGACATAACTAGTGCTCTGGAGCAGTGGGTGAGATGTAGGGGATTGGAAGAAAAATAAGACTTTTCTAGACTAACTTTAGATAAGGGTATCATCATTTTATAATTAGATAAAATCACTGGAAGATTTATTTTCCTTAAATAGGGAAAACAGAAAAGGTATGATAAAGCAAGACTAAAAGTCCGTTTTTCTGCTTGAACTTGAGTGCTTCATTTCATATCTCCAAGATAGCATGGATGAAATAGATATCCAGTCACTGCCACTAGTTTTTGGCAAGATATTAGGGCTATGTTTTATTTTTGTTTCAATGAATATTTATATAACACCTTCTCTGAATGCAGCATTCTACTGGGTGCTGATGAACAAAACATACATGAATATGCCTTCATGGAATTTATATCCAGGAGAGGGAACAAAAATCCTATCTAATAAAGAAGGACTATGCAAATTGACCATCACACCATCACAAATTGGCAGCGCCCCTAGCCACAAGATGGTGGTGCCCAGTCCTGTCAGCTCTGCTGGAGTCCCCCAGTCCTTTCAGCTCCACCAGGGGAGGGTGGCAGGTGTGCGGTGTGGCCAGACCCTCCCTCAGCCCCCCAAACACCTAGGGCAGGCCTGAGGCGCAAGCAAGCCTCAGATGGCAGCTGCTCAGCTGATTCCAAAGCGCTGGCAGCCTTGGATGGCAGCTGCCCAGCCAACACCTGAGGGGTAGGCAAGCCTTGGATGGTGGCTGTCCGAGGCTCAGGTAACCAGGGCTAGCCAAGGCTTACACTGCCAGCAGTGGCAGCAGCAGAGGTGTGATGGGGGCATTGCCTTCTCCTGATTGCTGGGTCGCCTCCTGTCCCTGAGGGCTCCCAGACTGTGAAAGGGGCCAGGCTGGGCTGAGGGACCTCCCCTTCAGTGCATGAATTTTCACACACTGGCCCTCTAGTAAATATATAATTAAGATTGTGATATGTGTTATATGCATGTATGCATACTCCATGGACACAGACAATAGTGTGGGGGTAAGCCTGGGGGTGGGTCAGTGGCTGAGTGGAAGGGATAAATGGGAATAAAATGGAGGATATATGTAATACTGTCAACAATAAATTTAAAAAAATTGTGATATGTGTTAGGAAGGAAAATAACAGAATGCTAAGTTAATGAAATAAACTTCATTTAGAATGGATAGATAGGAATCTCCTTAAAGACCTAAGGATAAGAGGAACTAGTCTGGCAAAGAATAGAAGAAAGAAAATAGCAGAGGGAATAACATGTATGAAATATTTGAGGTGAGAAAAATATAGCTGATTTTCAGAAATTCAAGATAGTCTTTGTGGCTGGAGTGTAATAAGTAAGGATGCAAGGTAGCATCAGATCTGGTTGGAGAGATTGATTGGTAGGGGCTATATCGAACAAGACCTTGTAGATAACATTGGAAGTGAGATTTGATTCTAAATGAAATGGAAAGCATTGAAGGGCTTAAGAATATTTCAAGAAGACAATTCTAGCTGTAGTATGAATGGATGGGAGGCAGACCTGTTGGGAGGCTATTTAAAAAATCCAGGTAAGAGATGATAGCGACTTGGATTAGGCCAATGGGATAGAGAGAGATATTTTTGTTTTTATGCCAAATATAGCTATGGACAGATAAAAATAATTAAATTGGAATATGTAGGTTGAATCAGAAATAATACAGTTCAAAATTTACTTTTTCAGAGAACACTTTGCTTATTTTTCTCAGCTAAATTTTGTGTGTGTCTTGGCAAGTGCCAAATTGCTTTAGCAAGTTATTTCCAAAGTTTTATGATCTAAAATTTTGTTAGAAAGTAGATATTAATAATGCACTTAGCAAATTATATCAAGTAGAATTTATGGTAGTATAAAATAAAGTTTAAATTTACAAATATGTTAAATGATAGTCTAAAAGAAATTATCCTTGTTTTCAAACTTTCACTCTCTTATTATATCAAACTTTGCTTTCCACTGAACCTTTTGTGTATTCTGAATATCTAGAAGCCAAAATATTTTGTTTTAATTCCCACTCTATAGTATTTCCCAGCTGTGTACGTCTACAGTATAGTAAAAGGATTTAACAAATGGGAAATAGCAGCTGCATTTGGAAATCCTCTTTGTGCTCCCTTTTCATTCAATAGATTCAATACTGTGTACAGAGTAAGAACTGTAACATCAGACCTGTAATGACTTATATTGCAAGTATTACATCACCAAACAATTTTTTTTTTACAGGAAAGAAAAACAATAGAAGGATTTTAGGTTTCTGGGCAGTCCTGCAAATCTACATTGTGCGTGCGTGCGTGCGTGTGTGTGTGTGTGTGTGTGTGTGTGGTGTTGGGGTGTTGGGGTGGAGGGACTGTGACAATATATATATATATTTTTTACCACATTCTACTTTCAAGTAAATGTAAAGTCCAAAAGAGTTGCTATGAAGTTAAATGAAACTTGTAGTTCTCCTCAATGGATCATATCTGTTACTGACTGTAATTGAACCCCATAAAATAGTTGTAGGGAAATAAAATTTAAAAGAAAGTCTAAAAATCAACAAAAATCCTATTAGCACCTATTCAGTTTCCATTGCTATTTAGTTTCTGTGACGTTCCTCACTCACGAACAGTTAGAAACAGGCACTAAAAAGTTTCTTATCTACTGGGTTCAGAAGGCATTTAAATTGAAATATCAAGACCACAGAGGAGCTTTTCTGTAGAGGAGAATAAAGACAAAGCAGAGAAGTTCTGCTAACCCCCACTTCCTGATCAGAAACAAAATCTTTAAATGTTAAAATTCTGATTATTTACTTTGAGGTGGAACTATAGTAAAATATGAGAGATTACACAGTTTCAAACAAAGGAAATTCATGGCATAAGTAAAGAAGGAAAATAGAAATTTTAAAGTTCCGCATTGAAAGACCAATTTGAGATAACAAAGTTTTAGACTCCACTGTTAATTACATTTACTTATATTATGGATACAAAAATGTTTAATTTTAAATTTAGTGTTCTGTGTTAATTAGTATGATCCATCTAAAGGCTAAAAGGTTAGTGTAAATGAGGTTTTGCTGTCCTTGGTTGCTATGTACAATTACTACTCTTTTCATTATGGTGTCAATGTACCAGCACCTTTTTTTGTGGAGGAATATTGACTGTCTCCTAAAATATATTTTGGTTTCCATTAGGACTGATTCGTTAGTCAGGAATAAATTCACATCATTTTTTTTAATGAAAACGTATAGTGTATTATTCTTTTTAATGTTAACAAGCATGGAGGAACATTTTATGGTAGTGTTTAGTGACTCGCATATGATATTATGCTGTAATGATTATCTGCTAAAGATTCTTGAGAATATAAGACCCACTAAGTTCCAGGGACAGGGACTTTCTTGTGAATAATATAGATGAGTTCTCTACTATCATGGAAATTAGATTCTAGGAGTGGGGCAGACAAAATTCCACAGAGTTAGACAATTTCAGACAATAATAAGTACAATGAAGAAAATTAAATAAGAAAATGGGATCTAGATGACTACTTTTAACAGTCCAGGGGAGGCCTTTTTGAAGAGGTAATATGTGAGTTGAGATGGGAATACCAAGAAGGAGCTAGCTATGCAAAAATTTGGAGTAAGTGCAAGAGTTGCTTGGTAGTGTGTTTGAGCAACAGAATACAACAGAGTAGCTGGAGTGAAAAGGGTAAGGGAGAGAATAGTATAAGAGAAAATCAAGGAAACATGCAGGCAGATGTCAGAGACTATGGATTATCATATTTTGCAGTGAGGTGTTTGGACTTTACTTCAAGTGCAAGAAGAAGCCACTGGAAGATCTTAAGTGAGACTAACATGATTTGATTTATGTTTTTAAAATATCACATTGCTGCTGTGTAGAGAATGGATTGTAGAAGGCAACACCAGAAACAAGGACACTTCTTAGGAAAACTATTACAGTAGCTCAGGTGAGAGTTAGATGCTCAGTGGAAGAGTGAACAGTTCTTTGAGGAGGTTCCATAGATTCTGAAGAAGATTCAAGAGAGGGCGAGGAGACTATTTTAAGTAATGTACATGTGGGCAGAACTTTAGTCATTAGTGAACAGGACATGAAGTTGCTGAGACCAGGGAGAGAGGGGGAGGGTAGGTTTGTTCCTAGACAGAGAGTAGTCCCATGTGAGGACAGAAATCTTTTGCCTAAGAGTGAACTGTTTGCAAGTGACTTTTGGGGTAGGACTTGGGGATCTGGTAAGGCACTAACAGTATCTCTTTCAAGATTTAAACGGTGACAAGATTGTAAGTAGAGCATTCTCTCTCTACACATGTGTATGTGTGCACTTACATGCCTGCTTATATTGATATATATTTTAAGCTGAAATGGGATTATATGCATCTGGATTTTAACTACTAGTCCAATTAAGTACAAATAACCATGCTGGACTTTCAGATTATCAAAACCCCTTATTTTGGAGACCAGTTAAATTTCCCCAAATGAGTTTTATCTTTTAGAAAAGTTTTAAGAACATTTTTCTTCTATAAGTTAAACATGCTAATAATGTCCTTTGTTGTAATAGAAAGAAAACAATAATAGGCATGTTGAGTATTGTTGGGAATAATACTTTCTTGCTTGCAAACAATTTATCATTCTCTGTATTTTCTGCTTTCAGTCTGATGAAGTTGCTAATCAACTTTGGAGAGTTTTATGTAGTTCACTGGAATCATAAAAAGTCTGGTATGGACTTTGAACCATTTCTGGGAATGGAGCTGTTTTCATTACATGATAACGTAGTCCAGGAATTTTAAGTGAGGATTCAATCTTTCTCAGCCATGTTTTATGTTATGAGAGACTTCTAGAAGATTTCTAATTTTGTTGTCAGTTTTTGGTAAGATTTAGTCATTTAAGATATAAGGCAGTACCAAAATGAAATGTCTTTCCTCATTTTTATTGAGACTATGCTTTAGAAGATATAGTGAAATCAACTAGTTCACTTGGTAGCTTATACTAAGTAGTTTATAGATTTAACACCTAAGGCAAAGTTCATGTGCATCTTTTTGGTACCTGACTGGTCTATGAAGCACTGGACAAAAATCCATAAACTGTCAAGGTTTAGACTTCTTGAGAAATTACTACTTCATTTTAGGATTTTGGGAATTTATTCAAGTTAAGTAAAATTCAAACCTAAACTTTTTGAAAAAAGTGGAAATAGTCATCCTTGACTCCCAGAGAAATGAAACAATATTCTCTAGGAAGTGATATGGGAAATTTTCATTTTCTATAAATTTGAAACCATATTGGCACACAGTACTGTCTCTTTTTAAACATATCTCAAAATTTAATGACAGATTTATTTACAATTTGAACAAAAAAAAATCAAACCATATTTTATTGCATGATATGAGTTGTGAAATAGACAACTCATGTTTTCTAGTGTTAACACATTGATTACCTTTCTATTTTCTACCCCCTCCGACCCCAGTTAGTGGCACTGTTTCATTTCTGCTATAAAAGAATACTCATTTTTAAAAAGTGTTCCCAAATTGAACAATATGAATACTCATATGCTACTTAAATATCTCTCCATATTTATGAAAACTCAAGTTATTTTATCATTCTTCTTAATGATATAATACAGCTTTTTAAATATACTTTTTGGGAAAATTTTCTTACCAATCATATTATCAAAATTTTTGTTGAATGTAGAAACATTAACATGCTTTGGTAGAGTTGGCTCTCCCCCTGCAACCCCAACCCCTTGGGCAAGAAGGAATCAGGTATGCATACTGATGAACACACTCCCGTCATTAGCATGTGATTATGTGGGCTGCATATTGAGCTCCTGCCAAAATATGAAAATCCAGTACTTCACTACATCTGTGCAAAGACTTTTTGCATTTCTTTTGTATTTTGACAGTTCAAGGAAAATCAGACCCTGGTATCTTTTCTTTTTTTCAGTGTAATAAAATTGTGTACACAGAATGTTTTCAAGGAGATGGGATATGCCATGTTTATTTTTACTTAATTTTTTCAGTTGGTATAAGATCCGGTAACTGAAGTTTGCAATGTACTGACTGTAACATGAATCTCTTAACAAACTTTATCACTGACATTCACTGACAATTTACAACATTCCTTCATGGTCATCAGGATTATCTTTTCTGGGATTCAGTGAATATTCCTCTAATTTACTTCAGTTTTTTATGTGCTATTTTTATGCTTCATAAATATTTTGTTTTCATTTCTTGTACCAATAAGCTGCTAATGCACATCATAGTGATGCTTCTGTGGTTTGACTGTTCCTATCTACTATCCATATGCAAATATTCCTTCTTGACCAAAGGATAGCTTGGGCTCTATAACATTTCCAGACTCTTAGGGTAAATCATTTTTGATAATTACTTAAAATAAGACTTGATTACTAATAGAAAATGTGGTAGGATCTAGTCTAATAGAACAATTTGATTAAGCAGGCCTATTTCACTCAGCTTTTATTGTCTTGATGAATTCAAATGGCATTTAAACATAGTAGTATTGTTTTGTTTTTTAAATAGGCTTCTTGTCATAATTGATCAGTGTTAATCAATGAAAGCTGATCTCAAGACACCAATAATTTTCTGATTAAAGCAGAACTCCACAAGCCCATTTTAGTATATAGGTGGTTCTGATTAATGTTCACTTTCTTGTGCAGAATTCATTCTTGCCCAGTTGACGATCTGTGTACATTACTATAATGAAATATGATACTGGAATAATGAAATATGCACATTTTTGTAATTCTTCTAAGTAACTTTTTGTAGAAAGTATAATGTATGTATTATATAGCATGCAGTAATTTATGTGATTAATTTGAACGTTTCATGATTAGAATGAAATATGAACCTTAAGGTCCTTCTAGATCTGCATGAATAAGATGGTGATGCCTGAATAGGCAGCATATGTCTTTGGAAGGGGAAGCTGGGATTGTACTTAACTCCTCCAGATCTACCACCTTCTTCTTTTTCTCCTCCAACTCCTCCTTTTCCTCCTCCTTTTCTTCCTCCTCCTCCTCCTCCTAAAAAGGCAGTGTTTATTAAAATACATTTCATTTTTAAAATTGAGCTATCAGCTGTTACAGTGTATATACATTTTGGGGCACAACCTGTATATAGGTCATATAATAGAGTTGCATCTTTTTAAATTTTTTTATTGTCTAAAGTGTTACATATGTCTCCCTTTCCCCCAATTGACCACCCCCCACCAAGCCAGTGCCCACGGGGTGTCGGGGTCCATTGGTTATGCTACTATGCATGCATACAAATCCTTTGGTTGCTCTCTAACCCCACCCCCCCATTTGTCTCTGGATCTATTCTTATTCATCAAATTACGTTGCTCATTATATCCCACATATGAGATCTTTCTCCGACTGGCTTATTTCACTGATCTACCTTCTTACTTTAATTTGGAGAAGGTTGCTTTCCATTAAAGTAAGTTTAACATAACAAATCCTGTTCCCATTGTTCAATCGGAGATGAGCTTGAAAGGGCTCTCTGATTATTGAGTCAAAACACCTGCATTAAACAGGAAAGACCCTACTCTGTTCCTTCCTGAACACATCTAATCTTTCTTGAACACATTTAATGAATGTGCCTTAATTACCGTGATATGCAAATTATCCCACTGTTTGGTTGTCCCCTGTAATAAGTTTTCCTTATTAAAGAGGAACAAGAAAAATGTAACCTTTTTAAAGAGGAACAACTTCAAGCTATTATTCCTTTTGTTACTTAATCTTTTAATGTGATGACATATTTATTTTTATACTATTAACCTCTTAAATATTATTTTGTTATTACTACATTCCCATGACCTCTAGACATTATTTTTCTAAGTGATAAAAATTGAGTTCAATGATACATCTCTTTGTATAGTTATATTCTGATATCAAAAGTATAAATTACGAACCTTTACTAATAATATTTTACAATCAGATAAAAATTAGAAATGAATATTTATACATTTCATTTATCTTTATGTTTCATTAACACTTTAGAAAACGGAAAGCATTATTTAATAAAATGATTAAAAGTTATTTGTAAACTCTTGTTTGTATTATAATTTAATTCTGTTTTATTTTCACTGCCAGTGTACTGAGAGTACCTACAATTCAATATTCTCAAGTTCATCAAACTTCTGGGAAGAAATTTTTCTCATTCAAGCATTGGTAGATAGTGGTGGTAAATAGGAGAGATACGTTTGCCTAGAAACACAAAGAATTAGAACT
>JAAGEH010000135.1:1450473-1460542 GCA_011751065.1 Lasiurus cinereus
ATACAAGGATAGTATAATGTTGTGTGTATATATTAAAAGTGCTGCTCTTATAAATGTTTCTATGGGATGGAAATGTTTCCAGGGTTTGAAGGCATAGGATTCACATTCCTATAAATAAGACTGTTTGACAACCTTCCAAAGATAAAATCAACTGCTTTGAGAAGTGCCAAATTTTCTAACAGTGAAGGTGTTTAACGAGAGGCAAAAAGTTGCTTGCCTGGGAAATTGTAACAGCCATCATCACTACTATTTCCACTGTAATTTAATGAGCAGTTACTATATAACAGGTGTTTTATTTTTATCAATTAATTTAATTTTCATATCAACACTATGAAGTAGGTTCTGTTATCATCACTCCCATTTTATATATTATAGAATTAAGGCACAGAGAAATTATCTAACTTGTTTGGGGTTATATGGGAAGTAGACAGAAAAATGTGTTTAACTAGAAAATCTGGCCCAAAGAACTTTTACTTATTAAATGTTATACTACCTTTCTTGCATAGGAAATTAAAGTACTAGATAGTGTTGAACAACTGGATTTTTAAGGACCTTTAAATCTTGAAATTTGATTCTATATGTGAGGCTGGTGGTACATAGATGATGCAAGGCTTTTCTATGTGATTGTCTTGACAAGTTTGGAGATTTTAATATTTTTCTATATTTACTCTGTTCACTATATTTACTTCCATTTATTAAATATGGTGATAAGGCCATCTTAAAAAACTTTTGTAATTTTTTTCTTGGAATCAAAATAATATTTTTAAAATGGCTTTCCCTTCTTGGACTTCAGGAGTCATGACAATTTAGCAAGATTGGTAAAAAATCTACATTCTGACACATCATGAATAAATTTATTGTTATTGAACAGTATAGTAATAAAGTGACATGATATTATTCCAATTTTGAGAATGCTATGTAAATTTAATATATTCTATCAGTATCATTTTTAATAAAAGAGAAGAAGAATATACTTTCTTCACTATTAGAGCAAATGATACTTTTGTCAGGAATAAATATTGGTAATTGGAGCCAAATTCAGTATTTTCATTTATATAAGCTTTTTAAGCACAATGTTTTTTCCTCAAAATATGTCACATTGGAGAAAAACATACTTTTTCCTCTGAGAAAGAATCTATAAATGTTAGCAATTTAGTTCTCAGCATACTAAAAAGGTTAGATTTCCTTTGTTAGCAAGAAGTTATTGGAACCTAGATTAGATAAAGCTTTTCTGTCAGTCACTCAACACCACAGTAGAATGTCTCTTATACAGCACCGACTAAGGTTATTTTTGGTTCTTCCAAAAATATTTTTTAAAGCAGATAATCAGAAAACGTAGTACATTTTAGTATATAGTATATATTATAACACTATATTAATCACTGACATGGTTAAGTTGCCAATACATGCAACTTTAGTTGGTTTTATTATTGTTTTTAATTTCTTTATAGACATTGCATTCCTTAGTTCCCTTTAGCAAAAGATTACCAAGAACATATTTAGAGTCGAACAAATTGGGTTTCTTCACTGCAGTAAAGAAAACACACCATGGAAAACCATGGAGTGTTTTAGTAAGAGAGTGTTGGAAAGAATAATTTTTAAGGATTTAGACTTTGAGTGATTAGAGTAGGATATGAGAAAACAGAGATTTGCTATAGATAGAGGGAATGTCAGAAATCAAGATATCAATAAACTTATTTTTAGGGAAGGCAGACTAGAGTGAGGTAAAGCTATAATTAGAGATGCAATATAACAAAATGAAATAGCAAAACAGAAATGACAACATACAATGCAGTAAGATTGAACACATTTAAATCAGCCTTGATAATAATTGGAAGAAAGAATAAGAGAGGGTAATAGTTTGTCCTATAATTAGATTGGGCAGCAGAAGGGGAAGTTAATTCAGCTGTTGAGAGAGTCCATTTCCTAGATGTTTCTCCTGACTTCAATGACTTCTGCTTGTATGTGGGTTTCCACTTTGTTATGTAGGGCAAAGATTCCATTCCTGGTCAGAAATGGTTTCTGGTCCATGGTCTGTGACTTTTTCAAATCCTGACATCTTCTCTGACTTTTGCAACCTTAGCCCACTGCTCTCCTCTGTTTACCATGTGGCTGCCCATTCACATTCCTGGGGTAGGTGCAGTTGGCAACCCAGATGAATCAAAGCAGACACATTCTCTAGCTGCTCCTGGCCAGAATGGAGTTAATCCATATGCTGTTAGGTTGAATGGAAATTCATAATCTCCCCAGGAAAAGCTAATTACAAGTGGTAAGGTTACTGGAGCTTTGTGAGGGTCAGGTCTTGGTGGGATTAGTTTGGGATAACTTCATAAAGGAAGTGATTTTTGAGCATATATTGATTATTCTACTTAGATGAGTGAGTATAAAAAAACAACAACCTAAAAATGGTACCAGTGGTTATCATGACAATATTTTCAGAACCTAAAATTGAAACAAAGGACAATTGGATAAAGGGCATTTGAATTCAGTAATAAGAGTAGTTATTTATTGAGTCATATGATAGTCACTGTACTAAATGCTTTATACATTATTCATTTCTCACAGCAGAGATTTGAGGATATAATTATAACTCCATCCTATAAAAATGCAGAGATTAAACTCCCATCCCTTGACTATGGGCAAACCTTGGTACTCACTATTAAATAGAACACACTGACAGTTTACAGGGCATGACTTCTCAGGTGAAGTTAGAAACAGTGATATAGACTTCATCTGGCTCTTTCTGAGGGGTCATGTACCTCTGGAAGCCTGAACTATCATGTTGGAAGCTAACATGATGGAGAGAAAACATCATGTAGAGAGATCACGCAGAGATAGAGCATGATGTCTAAGGAACCCCATACTTGAGCCCTGAGCTTTTGAAGTGTTTGGGAGTAAAGAAGTCTTTGAGATGATCCCAACCTTAGCCACTGACTTAATGGCAACATCAAGAGAGACCTTGAGGCAGCACCAAACAGCCCCTATGCCTCTGAATTCCATAAAAGATAATAAGTGTTATTGTTTTAAGTGCTGAATTTTAGGGTGATTTTTATACAAGAATCGATAACTAATTTTATTTATTTATTGTTACTGTGGAATGGAAAACAATATTAGACATGGTATCAGAAAACTATATTTAGATTTTAGCTCTGCCAGCTACATCTGTGTGACATGGGAGAAACCACATAATCTCTGAGTGTTACTTTTCTTCCTAGTGAAAATGAGGATGCAGAATTTTGTATTCAGTTATTGGCAACCAATTTTTAGTATAGTATCTAGTATCTAGAGACTAAAGTGCATCCGAGGAGAAAGAAAAAGGATCTGGAAATTATGTCAAGTGAGAAATGGGTTGTAGAAACTGGAGGAATTTCACCTAGAAAAGGACTGTTTAATGCTTCCCTTAAGATGTTTGAACAACTCTAATAGAGAAATAGGAGTAAACTGATTTTGTGAAACTTTTGAGGGCAAATAGGAAATAATGATTGATAATTATAATGATACAGATTTTAGCTGATATAAGGATGCCCTTTTAAATAATGAGATTTATTAGAAAATGTTATATGAAAACCCTCAACTACAGAAATATCTAGAAAGAAAGTTTTTTTTTTCCTCTGGTTTCAGTACAGAGAAACTATAATGTACTTATCTTCAAGAAGTCCAAACTGTGTTCTCTTAAATTTAATTTATATTTTTTTCCAAGCATCTCTTTATTATGTAAACAATATTTCTGATGCCAGGTGGATGCTAGACTTGTCGAGGGGCATCACTTAGTAAATTATATAATGTCTAACCACTATGCTATATATCTGAAATTAATTAAATCATTTATCTATTGCTATACAATTAAGAAATGTAATTTAAAAATTTATAATTAAAAAACAAAAACCACACAAAAAGAATATTTCATCAGTTATAAGATAGAAAACACAATAAGCAAAAATAAGAAATTTACCAATAATATCATCACCATTAAAAATCACACCTGAAGAATTGAAACAATATTATTTTAATATGCTTTTCCCATTTTATTGAGATATAATTGATCAACAACATTATATTAGTTAAATGTGTACAACACAGTGATTTGACATATGTGTGTATTTTAAAATTATTGCCATAATAAATTAACATCCATCACCTCACATGTTTTTTAATTGAGGTATAATTGATATAAAATGTTATATTAATTTCAGGTGTACAGCATAATAATTCATGTGAATAGTATAATGATTTATTATTTATAAGTATTGTGAAATGATCATCACAATAAGTCTAGTTAACATCTGTCATCATCCATACATGTTTTGTTTTTAATATTTACGTTTTTATCCCTTCAGATACAAAAACATCTTACTAAAATATTCTTAATTTGTGAAAATTGCTTTCCTTTTCTAGAAACTCTGCCTAATGACTTTTTTCCTGGTCCTACTGGGTACTTTTTCACTCTTCTACATATAATTTTAGTACTGTGTTTAATTAATTTCCAATGAAATCCTCTTTAAATCATTTGAATCAACAACATTACTTTAGTCCTTGTATTAGGACTGAGATTCATTTGAATAATATTTTGAAGCAATTTTTACTGTTAGGTTTGGTGAGGTCACTGATGTTAAGGGTTGAAAGAAAACAAATTTATAGTAAATTTTCTTCGAATGAACTAAGGCTTATTCCGTGCCCCGTATACTCTGCTTTCCATGATGTTCATATGTTCAGTCATGGTATTCAGCAGTTGTTTTCACAAGATAGGTCAAAAGAAGAGGGGTAATCTCCTTTATGTTATTTTTAAAAATTACAACTAACCAAGCTTATTAAAATTATTCATAATTACATCTGCATTATAACATTAAGGCAAAGCACATTTATTTCATTTGCCTTAGGGATTGATGTTTCTTAAAGTGAGGTACATCAGAATCACTTGAGATGTTCCTCAAAATTTATATTCCTGAATCCTACTCTTCAGGGTATGGGAGAAGATGAAGGAATCTGCATTTAACATACTTGCCAGGGGATTCTATATCTTGAAGTTTGAGAATCACTGCTTTAGGGAAATATTGTCTCAGATCTCTCCACTGTTGTGCTGCAGTGATATGCATTAAGACTCAGATATTATCATTGGGAATTTTGCCTCAATTGATATTTCATAGAATTTGTTTTTAAAACTTACCGAGTAAGTTGAGCTTTTCTTCTTAAGAAAATTTATTTAAAAATGATTTAATCTTCTAAAAAAGATTAGAGATTCTTTGTCCAATCTGTTTTTAAAATTTGGCATGATTGCCTTTTATCGAACAGTAATTTCTTCATTGAAAGTGTTTGGATTTGTGTGCCCTTTTACTCTGATAAATAGCCCAGAGGCCTCCAATCAAGAAAGGCCAATACTTCTTAAGTTTTAGAAAGTTAAAAAGTGAGGACTAGAAATATAAATATTGCCCCTCCTTATTGTTCCTAAGAATGTTATAAGATAACATGATTTCATGCACTGCCTATCTTGGTTCCTTGGTGAAATCATGACTTTTCAGCTTCTTGTTCCTGCTTCTTGGTGGAATTGAGCCCCTTTGCACACATTATAGGGCTGAGGACAGTGTGTGGGTAATCGGTGAGAGAACCCATGGTTACTGTCTGTGGTGCAACCACCTCCTCATGTTTTGACTTGGTCTTGAATCCCTTAGATTGAATCAGAATTTGTTTTTTGACTTATAAGCTATAATATAAGATAGTTTGCATTTGAAATGAAAGTGACTGAAGCATGATTGACCAAGTGGTAATTATCAATTAAAAAACACTTAAGTCAGATTTCTGATAGGGACAGTATTAAGAGGTCAAAATGGCTTTCCAAAACATATTTCAGTTTTTGTTTGTCCAAAGTGAAGAATCAAGAGGCCATTCCAAAAAGCCATGTTTAAGACCTAAACATGATTGGCATCTAGAGGGATTCCTCTGCACCACTCCACAGAGGTATCATAAACTTTAATGAAATACAGCATCTCTCTTGGGGAAGGAAGAGATCTAGGACCATTAATTGTATTCTTTTTATTTTAGCACAAATGTATTGAGCATTTACTCTGTGATAGTCATTGTGCCAACAATGGGAATGTGAGAAAGATTAAGATTTGGCACACAATCATTTTTTGCATGTATCTGTCTAGTTTTCCCAACACCATTTGTTGAAGAGGCTGTCTTTTTAAAAAATTTAATAAATATTTGTTGTTCAGATTATTACAATCATTCCTCTTTTTTCCCCCCCATAGTTCCCCTCTACCTGGTTCCCACCCCTGCCCTCTGCCTTTACCCCCGCCACTGTCCTCATCTATAAAGTGTACGATTTTTGTCTAGTCTCTTCTTGCACCCCCAAACCCCTTCCCCTCCCCCCCAGAATCGTCAGTCCACTTTTTGATTCTATTATATTCACTAGTTTATTCTGTTTATCAGATTTTTTTATTCACTTGATTTTTAGATTCACTTGTTGATAGATAAGTATTTGTTGTTCATAATTTTTATCTTTACCTTTTTCTTTTTCTCCCTCTTCTTAAAGAATACCTTTCAGCATTTCATATAATACTGGTTTGGTAGTGATGAACTCCTTGAGCTTTTTCTTATCTGTGAAGTTTTTTATCTGCCCTTCAATTCTGAAGGAAAGCTTTGTTGGGAAGAGTAATCTTGGCTATAGGTTCTTGCTATTCATCACTTTGAATATTTCTTGCCACTTCCTTCTGGCCTTCATAGTTTCTGTTGAGAAATCAGCTGACAATCCTATTGGTGTTCCCTTGTAGGTAACTGTTTTTCTCTTGCTGCTTTTAATATTTTCTCTTTGTCTTTTGCTCTTGACATTTTAATTATGATGTGTCTTAGTGTGGTCCTCTTTGGATTCCTTTTGTTTGGGATTCTGTGTGCTTCCTGGACTTGTAAGTCTATTTCTTTCACCAGGTGGGGGAAGTTTTCAGTTATTATTTCTTCAAGTAGGTTTTTAATATCTTGCTAGCACCCTCTCTTCTAGCACCCCCATAATTCTGATGTTGGTATGCTTGAAGTTGTCTCAGAGGCTCCTTACACTATCTTCATATTTTTGGAGTCTTTTTCTTTTTGCTTTTCTGGTTGAGTGTTTTTTGCTTCTTTGTATTTCAAATCTTTGACTTGATTCTTGCGATCCTCTAGTCTGCTGTTAGAACTCTATATAATATTTTTTATTTCAGTCAGTGTATGCTTAATTTCTAGTTGGTCCTTTTTCATATCCTTGAGGGTCTCGTTAAATTTATCGGCCTTTTCTAGAAAATTCTTGAAAAACCTTATAACCTTAGTTTTGAACTCTATATCCAGTCATTTGCTATCTTCTATTTCTTTCATTTGTAATCTGTTTTGTTTTGTTTTAATCTTCGCATTTTGGCTGCTTCTCTGAGTTGATAGAATGGCTTTGTGTGCTACGTGTACTATAGAGCCCAGTGGCTCAACCTCCCCAGTTACCTGAGGTGGGCATTCTTGATGCACCCCTTTATGGGCTGTATGCACAGTCTTGTTGTAGTTAAGCCTTGATTGTTGTTGATATCACTGGGAGGAATTGACGTCCAGGCCTATTGGCTATGAGGATCAGCTGTGTCTATGCTGGGATAACTTCTGTGCTGGGGACACCCTAATGAGACAAGACTTGCAAAAGCCTCTGTGCTTAGAATGGGGTGGAGTCTCAGGGCGGAGCAAACAGCATTGGTTTCCCATTAGCCCTGCCCTAATAGACCCCTGTATCTCAGTGTCCTGTGGTAATGACTGCAAGCACATCTGAGAGAAAGCTGCCCTCGAGTTTTGCCCACTGCCAGACAGTCCAGTTTCTCCCCAAATGAGTCTGGGTCTCCAGATTCTCATCCAGAACTGGAGTTCAGTGCAGTTGGGAGCATTTGGCTCCCTCCCACTTGAGAAAGCCAACCATGTACTCAGTTGCCTGCCCTCTCAGTGCACATGCGTCTCATTACCTCTGCCTTCTGCAATTCCTCTGAGTGCCCGGCTTCTTTGTGAATATAAAGAGAAATATAGGAGCAGATAGGATTTTCAAGCTTCTGTTGAGAATCACAAAGGCTTTAGTTCACAACATTTCTTTTTGTGAGAGAGACTACTCCAGCACCGATAGATAAGGCGAATGCTGATGGGCAATGGTCAAAAAGTAGTTGCTTTCAACCCTCAGCTCTGATTTAGAGAGTTCCTTTCTATAAACTTTTAGGCACCTATTATTTTTCATCTAAGATTTGTTTTTCCTCCTCACAGTTAGCCAATTTTCTATGTACTGTGAAGTAATTCTTGTACAAATGTTTCTGTAACAGACTTGTTCCTTTGTAAACAAACAAACAACAAACCATTTCTAAATGCTACATGAGAAATATGTGTGACTATGGTAAAGGTAAGGAATAGAAAGAGGTTTCTGTAACTTTTGACAAGTATGCAGCTAGAAAAAAGTGATTCTCCCCAAACCCAACACACAAAAATATTCAGGTTAGTTATTTTTCTGGCAGTGACTTAGACATTTTTTTCTGTTTTCTGATGAACAGTTAACAATCATTGAAACTAATTTCTCTGCTGTTTCTAAGTTCAAGGATGATAATGTTTTTGTGATGTATATGTATTTTTAGCTGTGCTAATTAAACTACCAATTTAAGGAAAAACTTTGCTAATCCTAATAATTAGTAATTGAATCTAAACTATTTTAAAAGAAGGGCACAAATGAGGAAGAAGTTGTGTTCATTTTGAAATTGGTTTTGAAACACTTGGCTGCTTTTAATAAAAAACAACAATGCACCAGTATAAATCTGCATTTTTAGGTTAGTTCCTTTGATAATTGCTTTAGTGTGTTTAGTATTTTTTTTTTTTAAGCGGAGATGTTACTGTATTTTATTTGTTCATGTAAGTATCATATATTGTCATTCTGAGTTTGGGAACTTTTTCTCCCAGTGATATGCAAAGAAATAAGTAACCTAATGGTTTTATTTTATTCTGTTTTTTTTTCTAGGAGTCAGAGAATAATAAGTTATGTTCCCTATATTCCTTCCGAAATACCTCTACCTCACCACATAAGCCTGACGAAGGGAGTCGGGACCGCGAGATAATGACCAGTGTTACTTTTGGAACCCCAGAACGCCGCAAAGGGAGCCTTGCCGATGTGGTGGACACACTGAAACAGAAGAAGCTTGAGGAAATGACTCGGACTGAACAAGAGGGTATGTGTGGACTTAACTGTTGGGCTTTATTCTTTTAAAAATTCCAGGCCTTAAAAAAAGAGAGAGTGGGGTTTCAAGGGCCAGAGAAGTGCATAATTGGCAGTAGCCTGGAAAAAGTTATTCAGAGGTTACCATGGTGATGGCAGATTGTGATCCATTATGAGTGTTAAGCAGATAGCTCCATTTATGTAAAATTTTTGTGCATTTTTTTGTTTTTGTTCTTATGATAACAAATCAAGGTTTTAAACTGACTATAAGCTTTGCCCTGGAAAAAAGGTAGTATAGGAATTTTTTTTTTTGCAGCTGCAACTTTACTTTTCATTTTCTCTCTCCTACTTCCTTTTGCTGGATAGTATCTGATTATGAAAAATCGATTGCTTTAAAAGCAAAAAGAAAACCTAAAGCAATTTATTTCTTCTCATTTTTAGAAATATTATAAATATTATTATTTTATCTCCAAATGTAGCATTGAGGGTTTTTAATATTGTTAAAGCTAAATGTTCAAGGGGGAAGTGCTTTGACATAGGATATCTACTCTAATATCCCATATCCACCTTCTCTCCCCACAAGAATCTACCTAGGTTCAATTATCTCTAGGTGAAAGACTCTTTAATAATACTTTGTAAAAAATTTATCTTTATTGTTGAAAGTATTCAGATGTCTTCTTCCTCCCCCCTCCCCTCATTAATCTCCTCTACCCTGCACTACCCCACCCCCCAGGCTTTCACAACACTATTGCCTGTGTCCATATACTAGTATGCATACAAATTTTTTGGTTAATCTCTCCCCTGCCACCTCCATCCCCACCTTCCCTCTGATGCTTCTATGTTTTCAGGTAAATCAAATCTAAGTGCTGGCTATAATTTTCTTTTATATTT
>JAAGEH010000135.1:1460552-1477672 GCA_011751065.1 Lasiurus cinereus
GAGCTGTGCTTTGCCGCTCACTACCATAACCGGTTTGGCTCAGTGGATAGAGCATTGGCCTGTGGATTGAAAGGTCTCAGGTTCGATTCCAGTTAAGGGCATGTACCTTGGTTGTGGGTACATCCCCAGTAGAAGGTGTGCAGGAGACAAATATTTCTCTCTCATCAATGTTTCTCTCTATTCCTCTTCCTTCTTCTTTATTAAAAAATCAATAAAAATATATTTAAAAATGTAGGATAATTAATGGTTCTGTATTTACTAATTGTAAGTTTAAATCTTGTGGCATGTAGGGAAATGGGGATTTTTATATAAGGGAATTTTTCATGTTACTAAATTTTATCCCTTCGAGGGCTCAAAAGTTTAATAACTTTCAAATAAAATTTTGTGGAAATTTCAAATTAATTTTTGTGGATGTGTTTAGCACATCAGCAAATTTTGTGGAAATTTCTCTAATGTATTACATGCTATTATGTTTTACTTACCACATTATATAGCATAAAAGTAAATATTACTTGATGATTTGAAGTCATGATGCAGTAGCCTATGAACACCAATACCTAGCTAACAACTGACATGACCCTGGGTAGGTTCTACAATATCCCTGAGCCACAAAATTTAAAATTTGTTAAGGTACCTATACCTGATTTGGTAACTGAAACATTTTGAGAATTAACTATAATAATGATTTAAAAAGTCTCATATAAACTGCAAACTGCATAAATTTGAGGTTTTACAATGATTATAATATTATAAATGTTAGTTATTTTACCATGCTATAATGTAATGATGCCCTCAGAGATCATTGGCTTTATGGTTATTTCCTTGCAGTTATGAAACTTTGGAGTTCTTGTATTTGTTTGATATAGATATAATTTTCAGTGTGTGTTTATGTGTGTGGTTTCTCCTCTTTAGGTTGCAGACTGCTACTTCTAGCTTAGTTGTGAATAATTTCTAATTTTCTGCTATTAATCTATAATTCATGAAATTAGATGATCATGACATTCTGGACTATATTTAAAATATGAATATATGTCTGGGTGAATTACTGAGAGATTCTAGATAATATTGCTGCAGCTATTCAGGGTCTTATTATTTCATATGAATTTTTGGAGACTTTGTTCTATGTCTATGAAATATGCTATTGATATTTTAATGGAGATTATATTGAATCTATAGATTGCCTTGCGTAATATAGACATTTTAATGATGTGTGATTCTACCAGTTCATGAACACGGTGCTTTCTTCCATTTATTTAGGTCTTCCTCTATCTCTTTTTTCAATGTCCTTTAGTTTTCTGGGTACAGGTCTTTTACTTCCTTAGTTAAGTTTATTCCTAGGTATCTTAATTTTTTTGGTGCAGTGGTAAATGGGGATTTTTTTTTTTTTAGTTTTTCTGTGAGTTAATTATTGGTGTATAAAAAAGACATAGGTTTCTGGGTGTTAATTTTGGATCCTGCTACATTGCCAAGTTTACTTATTAAATCTAGTAGTTTTTTGATAGAGTCTTTAGAGTTTTCTCTGTATAATATCATGTCATCTGCAAATAATGACAGTTTTACTTTTTCCAATTTGTTAGAATTTTGTTGAGGATTTTAGCATCTACAAGTATGTTCATTAAGTATATTGGCCTGTAATTCTCTTTCTCTGTAGAGTCTTTATCTAGTTTTGGAATTAGGATAATTCTGGCTTTATAGAAAGAGCTTAGAAGGGTGCCTTCCTCTTGAATTTTTTGGAATAGTCTGAGGAAGTAGGTTTTAGTTCTTCTTTGAATGTTTGGTAAACCTCCCCTGTGAAGCTGTCCAGATGAGAGCTTTTGTTTGCTGGAAGTTTTTTTGTTTGTTTTTTTTAGAAGTTTTTTTGATTACTGCTTTAATTTCCTCCATAGTTATCATCCTATTCAGATTTTTTTTTATTCTTCCTGATTGAGTTTTGTAAGATTGTATTTTTCTAGGAATATATTCATTTCATTTAGGTTGTCCATTTTCTTGGAATAGAGTTGTTCATAGTATTTTTTTTTTTTTACAATTCTTTATATTTCTGTGGGGTTAGTTGTTATTTCACTTCTTTCATTTATGATTTTGTTTATTTGGCTTCTCTCTCTTTGTTCCTTGATGAGCCTGGCTAGAGCTTCATCAGTCTTGTTTATCCTTGCAAAGAACCAGCTCTTCATTTTATTGATCTTTTGAATTTTTTTTTTGTCTCTATATCATTTATTTCCACCCTGATCTTTATTATTTCCTTCCTTCTGCTTACTCTGGGCTTTTCTTGTTGTTCTCTTTCTAATTGTTGAAGTTGTAGTGTTAGCTAATTTATTATCAGTTTTCTTGTTTTTTGAGGTAGGCCTGTAGTGCTATGCACTTCTCTCTCATGACTGCTTTCACTGTGTCTCATAGATTTCGGATTGTTGTGTTTTTATTGCCATTTGTTTCCAGGATATTTTTTATTTCTTCTTTGATCTCTTTGGTAATCCACTCATTGTTTAATAGCATGCTATTTAGCCTCCAAGTGCTTGATTTGTTTTTATTATAGTTGATCATAAAACTCTTAGAATAAAACATAGGTGGTAGCTCCTTGATATTGGTTATGGTGATGACATTTTAAATCTGACACCAAAAGAAAAGCAACCAAAGGAAAACTTTATAAGTGGGACTATATCATACTAAAAAGTTTCTGTGCAGCAAAAGAAACTATCAACAAAATGAATAGGCATCTAATAGAATGTGAGAAAATACTTGTAAATTATATGTCTGATAAAGGGCTAATATCCAAAATATATAAAGAATTTAGAATGGCTGTTATAAAAAGGACAAAAAATTATGTGTTGGTGAGGAGTGGAGAAAAGAGAACTCTTATGCATTATTTGTGGGAATGTAAACTGATGTAACCACTATGGTAAACAGTATGGAGGTTACTAATAAAATTAAAAATAGAACCACCATAGTTCCATTGATTTTACTTCTGGGTGTTTATCTTGGGAAAAAATACACCCAATACTAACTAAAAAAGATATATATATATATATTACCATGTTCATTGCACCATTATTTATAACAGCCAAAATATGGAAGTAACCTAAGTGTCAATGGATGGGTAAATGGATAAGAATAGATGGTATGTATATATTTATGTGTGTATGTATGTATACACACACACACACACATACACACACACACATACAATAGAATATGATTCAGTCATAAAAATAATGAAATCTTGCCATTTAGAACAATATGGCTAAACCTCATGGGCATTATATTAAGTAAAATAAGTCAGACACAGAAAGACAAATACCATTTGATCTTACTTTTATGTGGATTCTAAAAACAAACAAACAAACAAAAACCCCAAAAGGGTGATGGTGAGAGAAATGGGTGAAGAGGTCAAAAAGTAAAAAGAAAAAAAATGTACACATCCTTTAAGAAAATTATAGCCTGACTGGCATGGTTCAGTGGATGAGCATGGACATATGAATCAAGAGATTGCAGTTCAATTCCCTGTCAGGACACATGCCTAGGTTGCAGCTTGATCCTAGGGGTGTGCAGGAAGCAGCCAATCAATGATTCTTTCACATCATTGATCTCTCTCTCTCTCTTTCTCTCTCTCCCCCTTCCTGTCTGAAATCATTAAAGATATATTTTTATAAAAAAGAAAGTTGTAAAACTTATTGACATAAAATATTTGGATAATTGGAGAGTTATATCATATTTATGGATAGCAACACTAAATAATAAACTGAAATCTCTTGATTTGGGATGGTGAATACAATATACAGATGATATATTATAGAATTGTACACCTAAATCTTCTATAATTTTATTCATAAATGTCACCCCGATAAATTCAATACAAACAAAAAAATTCTTATCACTTTAATCTATAAATTCAATAAGTTTTTAAAAAGATATATTTTCTTGATTTTTTACAGAGAGGAAGGGAGAGGATAAAGAGTTAGAAACATTGATGAGAGAGAAACATCAATTAGCTGCCTCCTGTACACCTCCCACTGGGGATGTGCCCACAACAAAGGTACATGCCCTTGACTGAAATTGAACCTGGGACCTTTCAGTCCTCAGGCTGACGCTCTATCCATTGAGCCCAACCAGCTAGGGCAAATTCAATAAGTTTTTAATAAAAATCACAACTGGATTTGTGAATGTTTAGTGGTAGGGCACTTAAAGGTGATTGAAAAATTTATATGGAGAGCAAAGACAATTTTTGCAAAAGTGTAAAGAGAGGGGATCATCTTATAAAAATATGCAAAAATACATATGGAATATGTGACTGAAAATATTGGTTGTATTCAGATTATGGAGGGCCTTTATTTAATTCTTGGCAAAGGAGTTTGAACCTTATATTGAAGTTTATGGAGGAATCATTGACTATTTTTTAGTACAACAAAGTGATGGATTTGATCTTTACCCCAGGAAGTTTAATCTGGCAGAACTGTATAGGATATATGGGAGTATGGAGAGACATTAAGGAAATTGTTTCAGGCTTGAGATAATGAGGGCCGGGACTAAGGTGGCAGAAAGGAGAAAGGAAGAAAGGTTGCATATGGAAAAGATATTAGGAGTTAGAATTATTAGGACGTGACATTTAAGTGAGGAGACCAAGAGAGAGGGATGGTTCAAAGGTAACTCAGAGTTTTTAAACTTTGGGTGAATAGAAGGGTGGTAACACAATCTATATATATAAAAGCCTCAGTGACCAGCCTACCAGCTGACTGACCAGTAGCTATGATGCACACTGAACACCAGAAGCAGACACTCAACATAAGAGCTGTCCAGCTGCAGTCACTTGGCATCAGCAATTCTGGAACCAGAGAGGAAGGAGCCTGATTCTGGGGTGCGTCACCTAAGAACCACCCTCTTGCAATCCAGAACCCCTAGGGGGATGTTGGAAAGCCAGTTTTGGTCCAATCCCTGCAGGCCAACCTGAGGGACCCCACCAGTGCATGAATCCATGTACTGGGCTTCTAGTTAATAATAATTAAAAAAAAAGTAGAGGAACATATTTTAGAGATAAGAGCAATGAGGATTTCTATTTTAAATTTTGAGTTTGATTTCTAGTTTTGATTATTATACTATTCTGTTCTATTGCTTGGATTGCAAAAGGATGCTTGGAGCAATGGAACAGAACAGTATAGTGGGAGAGCAGAAATAATGATAGAAAAGGCCATTAAAAAGTTTCTGATAGATTTTGGATGCTATAATAATTATATTCTAGGTCTGAGGAGATATAATAGCTCCACCATATTTGCCTGGATTTGACCCTTTAAAACTCCAGGCCCATCTCCTCCTTTAAGACACCTTTTATTCCATGGAATATGTAAAAGCTTTGAAATACATAACCCACCTCTACTTTCTGTCTACTTCCTGGTTTGAAGGCCATACCTCATGAATGACAAGCCTATGTAACTGGCATAATAAATAACCTTTCTTGAATAATTCTTGGTCTGGAGAATGTTTTAACTCTATCAGACTAAATATTCTCTCCTTCCCCTCACTCCCTCTCAAATACAGGAACTGTTTTATAAAAGGTTTATTTATTATGGTCTATTTGAAAGAATATCTACATGATAAAAACTCTGCTCCTAATAATAGGAAAGTTATTCTCTTACAGACAGATTCTTTAATCAACCAAATAATTCTCCAGTGTTTTATTTGCCATACCTTCAAGAAATGTGTTCTCCAGAGCAGTGTTTGACTGGATTGCTGAAACACTGATGAACAAAGGTGTTCTGTTTGAAGTGCCTTTTCTGAAAGTGAGATCGGTGGGAAAATCAGCAACATCTTTGTTTTTCTATCAGTTTAACCTTGGTGTTTTTTTTTTTTGTCACAGAGAAGTAGGTAGGTTGATAGGTAATTAGATAAGTGCACAGATGCATGGATAGATATATAGAATGAATAAATTATCAGAATCTGCCTTTTAAAACATTGTTTATATTGGTGGATAAAGTATGCAGACATAGTTTGATTAATAGATTTAGGTTAAGATGCTTTCAAGATAAGAAACCCTTCATCTGTGATTAAATGATGAATTTTAGTTATCCTTGTATCACCCATCTTGTTGCCAGTGTAGCTGGGCTCTAACATAAGCGACAGTTGTCAGAAAATGAATACTTTAAAAAGGACTTCTATATCTAAATACTTATATTTAATCAGAGAGTCCTTTGGCTTCTGAAAATAAGTTGTCTAATGAGAATTTCATTTTAGCAGCTGTGACTGAGGAGGTCAACAGGCATTGCCTAGGAGAATATGGCCCAGCTGGTTAAATCTGGTTGTTGTCGTGATTTAAATGGTCAAGTGCTGCTTGTAATCCAGGACCGTCTGTTTGTAAAGGGAATAGTGAGTGCTTCAGCATAATGTACAGCTGTTTTAATCTCTCTTTAATAATAGTGCTTCAGCTACTATCATGTCTTATGTATCACACTACTAAGTATATGATCCTAGGCCGAAGGAACTAGTTTGGGTCAGGTTCTGGCATCCTGTGAGATTGTGAAGAAAGGGATAGTGATGTAAATCTCAACTCTTGACAAAATAAATCCTTCCTTCTGACTTTCTGACCCCTTTTAATGATGCATTTCTAAGGTAATAATTATTGTGACGAGGAGGGAGTGATAAAGCTTGTGGTTGTATAGAAACAGTCCGTGAAGTGAACCCTCTTTGGTTGAGGTGATAAACTTAATGGAAAGTATGCAGGGTTTAGGTACAGCTTCATATCTGTTGGTCAGAAATTAGAGTATTTGTCCAGTGGAATTGTGTGCTTCGAACTGTCATGCTAATGAAAGTATGTGGATTCATTTGACTATATGTAGAGAAAGGGCATGAGCATTTGAGCTTTGGATTCCTGGTGGGATAGGCTTTGCAATGGATTATGCAGCTGTTACCCAGCACAAGAATGAACACATGTTTATGTGTATATCTGATGGATTATTATCATTATTCACATCTCTAAATAATAATTTGGATCTCTACATATATTTTCTCTGAATTATATTTAGGTAGCCTATATGTTGGTATATATTGCTGATCTGATAACTTTGCTGTGCTAAATGAGGAATGTGATATAGTTTAAACAATGGAAAAACTAATTTTTAAAGTCATGTGTTCTTGAATGAACTAGATCTGGGTTTGATTATATGTTCTAATATTTAGAGATATAATAAAGCCTACTGATTAAGTGTGTGGGCTCTAGAACTAGACTGCCTGTTTGAAACAGTACAGCATTTGCCCGGTGAATAACATAGGACACCTCTCTGTGCCTCAGTTTCCCCAACCAAAAAATATATGTAATTATAGTGCTATCATGAGGATCAATATTTAGTTAACATTGAGAACATATCTAGAACATAGTAAGTGCTCAAAAATATAACCAACATTGTTTTCTAGCTGTGGGACCTTAAATTATATTTTGTGCTTTAGTTCCCTCATCTGTAAAACTGGATAAATGATACCTTGTAGATTGCTTAAGGATTTGAAACTTTATATAATAAAGAGATAATATGCAAATTGACCCTCACACCCCCACACAAGATAACTGCTCCCATGTGGTCAAAGATGGCCATCCCCATGTGGTAAAGATGGCCACCACAAGATGGCTGGCAGGGGAGAGTAGTTGTGGGGGATCAGGCCATCAGGGAAGGGAAGTTGGGGGTGACCAGGTCTGCAAGGGAGGGCAGTTGGGGGCAACTGGGCCAGCAGGGAAGGGCAGTTAGGGGCAACTGGGCCAGCAGGCAGGAGAGGGCAGTTGGGGGCAATTGGGCTGGTAGGGGAACAGTTAGCAGTTAATGTCTATCAGGCTGGCAGAGGAGTGGTTAGGGGATGTTCAGGCTTGCAGTCAGGTGAATAGTTGGGAGCCAGCAGTCCCAGATTGTGAGAAGGATGTCTGACTGCTGGTTAAATTGGACACCCCCCCCCCCAAGGGGGTCCCTGATTGGAGAGGGTGCAGCTGGGCTGAGGGACACCCTACCCCCAGTGCATGAATTTTGTGCACCATTCCTCCAGTAATATATATGTAAAACACATAGCTTATATAATTGTGATTATTACCCCATTGCTATTTTAATTACTATTACTGTTATTATTTGGAGAAAATTTTAAGAGAAATATTACAGAAAACTCATGCTGCACCACATATAGAATCATAGGAAATGTCCGATGGTGTTAGGGGATTTTAGCATTTGGCAGCAATGATGTTCTTGTTTTCTGGAAGAACAATTCAGTTTAGCTCTCCTTTCAAGCTTTTGGGAAAAGCTGATACTAAAATTTCCCCACTGGAAGCCAACCTTCCCTGCTGTTGTCAGTGAGAGAGGTTGGTAAAGGCCTAGATGAGGTTTTTAGAGCAATTTTTAAGAGTAATGTATTCTGTTAAAAAAAATTCTAATAAAAGCTCAGGCAAAAAATAAAAAAGTAACATTCATACCATGATAAAGCATCAAAAGGATTTTTTAAGGCAAAATTTATGGATATTAGGTTTTTGCCACATCATTAATTCAAAAATTAAAAATTAAAAATTGTATTGGTGAAGTGTTTAGAGTATCTCAGATCCAAACCTTTCTTTATATTTCTCATTCATGGGAGAGATTGGAAACGTTTTGGAATTTTGTATAAGAAACACATTATTCATTATAAATTCAGTTCATTTTTTAAGGTATGTCTTCCTTCCCTATGATATTTGTGTCCTTGGTCTTGTTTTAAATAATTTGTATCATATTCATAGCAAATAGTTATTTAGTACCAGATAATTTAAATAAACATATTTTTGAAAGTGTGTACTGTTAGGGATTAAAATGAGGAGCTAGAACTGGTTTTTGAATTATGAAAAATATTATGTTTGGTAGGATTTTGTGTTAAGTATTCTGATTTTTTGTAACTGGTCATCCTCTTCTATGACTTTATAAAAGATATAATCATCTTGGATCCTGTGAGCTCTAGACATGAACAAATCTTGGTTATTTCAATTTGCTGTTGTTTTGCAACTCCCATTTACAATGTTGGCAATTGTCTAGTGGGTTGAATCATTTTCCTGACTTCATTTTGTGTGTCTCTGCCTTGAAAAGATACTTCAAATTTCTTGGCCCATTTTTATCTTCTCAGTTTTAAACATTCTGTCTTAAAGCTCTTTCTCTAGGAATGTTAACAGATGCAGGCAATTGCTTCTGATTTTTCCTCTTACTAACCTGGGAAGCAAGAAGGTTCTTTCACAGCATTTTGTTATTTAGAAAGAGGATGAAGTTTTCAGGTAGTTTGATGAAATGTCATATTCTCCTATGACTTTTGAACTAGTGGAGTTTGAGTGGATAATTAATACTTTGCATTTTTTTCCATGGAAAATTCATTAGATTCATTTCTTCATGATTTATGCTGGTATTCTCAAAAGTAATAGGGGGCAGTTTTTAGATCTATATATTTTCTCTTATACAATATGTATAAGGAAAAAATGAAAAGGAAGTAGTAAACTTAAATATGTATTTATTATGTAATATTTGATACATGTGTAAGGTATAAAAATGAAACAACCACCCATGAATTCATCGTCCAACTTAATAAAAATTACTGATACTATTGAATCTACCTGTTTTTATTCACCTGTCCAATCTCTTTGCTTTCCACCTAGATGTAACTATTGCCAAGCCTTTGTGTTTATCATCTTCCATTTTTTGGTTTTAAAGCAGTTTTGTATGTAATAATACATTACTTAACTTATTTTTTAGAACTTTGTTTAAATATATCACACTGTGACTTTATGCGATTTGCTTTTTTATACTCATAATTATATTCTAAGTTCAATTGTGCTCTACAGAGCTCTAGTTTATTTTCATTTTTGTATAATATTCCATGCAGTATCCCATAGGATGCTATGCAGAAGTATAGCCTTGTCTTCTGTGTCTGGACATCTGGATGATTTCCAGTTTTCTGCTCATACAAAGATGGTATGAACATCCTTGCACCTGTCTTCTGATATACATGTGCATGAGTTTTTTCCTCTAGGGTGTATTCCCAGGAATGGAATTGCTGTTGACAAGTTTTGTGTTCTTTTCTACTCTGTTAGAAAACATTACTCAAAGAAGTTGGCATTGCAGTGTGTGTGTGTGTGTGTGTGTGTGTGTGTGTGTGTGTATGTGTGTATGTGTGTGTGTGTATGTGTGTTATAATACTTGAAAGCTTGAACTTAACTGTCTCTATACCTTTTGGTTCCACCTCCCTGAAAATATCTAGTACTAGTTTCTTTTTATTACTGAGCTTTTCAGAAGCTCACAAGAGCCTTTGATGGACCCTTCACTGCAATTTTCTTTTTTCTTCTTGTTATATTTTAATAGAATGTCTTTAGCCCTTCTTTCAACTATAGGCATGAATGTATTGTCATTCTCCTGCTGGTCTGTGATTACTAAGTGTGTTAGGAAACATACTTTTCCTCCTTTTGATCCCTTTTATTAACGCTTTCAGTTCAGTATGTTATTGAATCAAAGTAATTCCTGATCTCTAAATTATGCTCACAATAATTGTTTTTCTTAAACAATTCTTCATATTCAAAATGATCTAGCAAATCCTGTTAATTATTGCCACTATTCTATCTAGCATTCATATTGAAATAGACTTTATTTTTCTAGCCAAAGCACTGACTTGTTAGCTGTAAATCTTCACCTTTTAAAAATGTTTAATTTGAGGTTCCTTTCAGATACTGACTGATTTGATGTGCATTCTTGTCCTGACTCTGGTAACTTATTGGCTGGTACCTAATATTCAATTAATTAGTTAATAAATTGATTTTCTTAGCACTAGTTTCTTAAATTGGAAAATGAGGACATTGGTTTAGCATTAAAGGCCAAATTCTAAAATTCAATACTGCTTGGATTTTCCTTTTTGTATCTAAATTTCACCATCCACTATTAGTAATTTTCCTTTTCAAACTTTTTTCAGACTAAACAAGTCATCTGAACCAATCTCATGATCCATTTTTTTTTATTATTTACTATTCTCAGTCTCTTTTTACCTGATATTAGAATCTTTATGGAGATAAAAACTGCCACTTATTTTTGATGTCTAAAATAGTCATTGTCCAAGAAAGTACTTCTAGACAAAGTCAGAGGTAATTGGCTCAGAGTTCTGTATATGGTTTGAGAGATTGGTAAACAGAGGGTTGTGTTAGTTAGTACCACCATCCAGAAGAAGGTAAATGCTGGGCTGTTGTAAATGGGTTTTGAGCCTGAGAGGGAATTCATGACCATAATTATTAGTCATATGAGGCTTCGGTTTAATGTTGAAAAAATGTGACAGTTAGATCTATCATAGCATTCTTGAGTGTTTGAGTATAACTAAGGAGCCATCACCAAGACAAGTATTCCCACAACAAAATCATAGAATACAGGCCATCCACTAGCACTGGAAGTGCAGAAGTTAGAGGCTTGGTACTTGCTTTCACATGATGAATTGGAATTGGATATGTATTAAATAGATGTCTAGAAAAAAACTGAAGGTATAATGAAAAATAACTTGAAAATGTGGCAAAGTATTGAATTATTTACAATAAGACACATGGCAGTGGCAATAGCTACTAACTTACAATTTTTACATGAAGACAACCTATAGTTAATGGGTTGTTTTAGGATGGCTAAAAAATGGTTCACTAGATTCCATTCTACTCTAGAGTGCAGTAATTACTTTAACTGGGACTTCCCCCAAATACCTCAGAAATATCTTATATCTTGTACTTTTTGTTCATTTTGTAGACCAGGAAATTTAAGAATTGATGAATAAGCAACATGTTGTTTTGGAGCTATCTCCCTTTGTTTTCAGGTGGAAGAGGGAAACGGAAAAACTACTCGATGAACCTAATGTAAAAAAAATCCTAAATATTATTCTTTTAAAAAATATCTAATACTATCACATACAGTGACAGTGTCATTTTGAAATACAGAGAACAGTAGTAAATTAATGTTTGCTTATAAATATTATTGTCACAAAACTCATGTGTCCAAAAGCTCACATATTAATTTTATTTCCCCATTATTAATTTTAATTTAACTCTTAAGCCCTCATTTAGACTAATAGCAGAAAGTCTGATCTCACTTCTGGTAAGCTCAATTACTTCAGAATTTAACTTCAGTCCGTTAGAATTATGCCCCCTTTTATTTCTTCATGGTGTTATCTGATATTCAGAGGGTTTAGGCATTTTACTGGCATCGGAACATTGGTATCTGGCCAATGATCATCAATCTCTATTATGCTTGGAATAAAATTCATTGCTTAGAACAAACAGCTTACTCTAGCTTTCAAGGCCCATCTTATATTACTTTAGCCTTTTTTCAGGCCACTCTGGCTGTACTGGCTTCTCCCTACCCCCAACTCAGGCATATCTGAGTTTCTTTGTACTTGCTTTCCCTTGTATCTAGAATGATTTTCCTTTAGGTCCATGTACATGGCTCCATCTCATCAGTCAGATTTCAGCTTAATTATCTCTTCCTCAGAGAAGCCTTATGTAACCTCTAAATCTGAAGTGGACTCCACTTGCTCTTTAACATATTATTCTATTTCATTTCCACCTTAGCATTTCTCACTACCTGATATGCTCTTGTTCACTTCTCCTCCTAAATGTCTGTCTCGTTCTACCAAATAGAGGAAGTCATTGAGAGCTGAGACCCTCTCTGGTTTGCTCACTGCTGTATTCCCAGTGAGTCCCTCTTTTCATCTCCTTTTCTTCTCTTTATTGGTGCACATTACCTATTCAAAAATCAACTGCCAATGGGAATGTGATTCTAGATATAGTTTCATTTCCTATTGTCCACTAAGTTAGACATACACTCTTTAACTATTCTGAAACTACAGTCTCTCAGTTGTCAGTTCAGCATAACTGTATGTAACTTGTGAAGTTACACAAGTGAATAAATTTCTTAGATATGCCCAAATTATTCAAACTATTGTAAAAACTGAGCATCACCATCTCTCACTTTCTGTGGCTATTCCACCTTCACTTGCTATGTAGTCAATAAAATCTTCAGAGATTGCGGGTATTCCTTCTTGGTACCTAATGTTATTTTCCTAGTTTATTTTTTCCTAGCAGTAATACCCATTCCTTATCCCTCACATCTGCTATGCTTTTGTTTTCTTTGACATGAATATAACTTGGGCATTCCTTCATCACATTAGAGCCACTACACAACATTAGAATTTAGTTTAGGGGGTTCTTTTGTAATATTTCCCTAGTGAGAATTCAGAGTAAGAAAGTTGAAGACGCAACAACCTCATGGCAAATATTCTTATCTAAAGAGTCAGCACTGTGTTGAAGTTGAATTAGTTCAACCCACTTTATGTTCAGCAAGTTTCCCTCCTTGAGAATAATCTTCAATATCCCCTCTACTTCTCTAAATTTTCCATCTATACATTTTATAATATACTAGAACTATATCATAACTGGTCTTCTTCTAACTACTTTAGCTCTCATAATATCTTCCTTTTCTAAAATTTGTAGAATCTAAAAAAAAGTCAAATTTAAAAGTTGCCAGGCACAGGGGATGGGGAAAGTAGGGCAAGCTTAATAAAAGGCTGTAGCCGAAACCTATTTGGCTCAGTGGATAGAGCGTCGGCTTGCGGACTGAAAGGTCCCGGGTTCGATTCTGGTAGAGGGCATGTGCCATGCTTGCGGGCACATCTCCACTGTGGGGCGTGCAGGAGGCAGCTGATCGATGTCTCTCTCTCATGGATGTTTCTGAGTTTCTATCTCTCTCCCTTCCTCTCTGTAAAAAATCAATAAAATATATTTTAAAAAAAATAAAAATAAAAGGCTATAAACTTTCAGCTATAAGATGAATAAGTTATGAAGAGCTAATGTATAACACGGTGACTATAATGGATAACATTGTATAATTAAAATTTGCTAAGACTAGTATAAATATTAGTAGAGTAGAACTTCAGTGTTCTTAAACTCCTCTCCCCCCCCAAAAAAAAGGAGTAAATAGGTGATGGATGTGCTAATCAGCTTGATGGGCAGAATCTTTTTACAATATACATATGTATGAAATCATCCCATTGTATACTATAAATATCTTACATTTATGTTGGTTACATATCAATAAAGCTGAAAAAACACTCCAGTTATCAATAGATTAGAACTCGAATTATATTCTTCGCTTCTTAAAAAAATGGAGGTAATTATAGATTCACATGCAGTTATAAGAAATAATACAGAGAGACCCAGTGTGTACTTTGTCCCCAGTGGCCACATTTGCAAAAATATAATATCACAATCAGGTTATTGGCATTGATACAAACCACCGATTTTACTCTGTCTCTCCAGTTTTAATTGTACTCAGTTGTATGTAGGTGTATATATTCAGTTCTATACAATTTCATCACCGGTAAATCACCTATTTAGGCTCATGTATCACCACCACAATCAAGATACACAATAGTTGCAATACCACAAGGATTCCTGTGTTACTCTTTGGTAACCACATCTACTTCCCTTCCACTTTAAAACTCCTCACCTTCCATGCCAAGTCCCTCTGCCACTAATATATTCTTAATTTCTAACATTATGTCATTTTAAAGATGTTACATCAATGGAATTATACAGTATGTAAGTTTAAAAAATTGGCTTCTTAAAATAAGTCAGCACAATTCCCTGGAAATTCAGCCAAGTTGTTGCATTGGGCTCAATAGTATCCAAGAGGGCATACTGGTTTCTATCTTGTACTTTTTGTTCATTTTGTAGTACAAAAGTACTATTTAGTGGCTGGTATCACATGTATGTCTCACAGTTTGCTTAATCATTTATGAGGTTGAAGTACATCTTTAATTCAAATATATAGCTTTTGGATATTACAAATAAAGTTGCTATAAACATGTGTACAGGTTTCTGCGTGAGCATAAATTTTGTTTCTATGGGATTAATGCTCAGAAGTATAATTTATGGGTTGTATGGTAAGTTATATTTAGTTTTTAAAGAAACTGAACCATTTCACATTCCCACCAGCAATGTATGAGTGATCTAGATTTTCTGCATCTTTATTGGCATTTGGTTTTGTCACACTCGTTTTAGCCATTCTGATAGATGTGTAGTGAGATTTCAATGTGGCTTTAAATTGTTTTTCTCTTCTGGCTAGTGATGTTGAACATCATTTTATATGCTTGTTGGCCATCTATATGTCTCTTGGTGAAATATCTAGTCACATATTTTGTCTATTTTTAATGGGATTATTTTAACTTTAAAGTTGTGAGAGTTCTTTATAATTCTAGATACTAGTCCTGTGTTGGATATGTGGTTTGCAAATATTTTCTCTCAGTCTGTAACTTACCTTTTCATTTTCTTTACATAGGCTTTCCACAGAGCAGAGATTTATATTTTTGAAGAGGTCTAATTAAGCCATTTTTTAAATTTTAGAGATCATACTTTTGGTGTTAAGTCTAAGAACCATTTGCTTAGCTCAATCTTCTAAACATTTTCTCCTGTGTATTTTTCTAAAAGATTTATAGTTTTACATTTTGTATTTAAATCTATGATCCATTTAGAGTTATTTTTCTGTCATATGGGAAGCTTAGGTCACATTATTTCATTTTCAAGGTTTAGTTTCTTTTTTTTTGCATTAGCAACGTCATTGGATATAAAACCTATATATACATAAAAACGTAAAAATGAATCACATTTCAATATATTAGCAATGAACATATGAAAACCAAAGTAAAAAACACAATACTATTTATACTTGTTCCAAATTAGATGAAAAGGTTAGGTATAAATTTAATAAAAAATGTACAGGATCTGACGCTGAAATTATAAAATTCTGATAAGAGAAATCAAAGAAGGCCTATATAAATGGCAAGACATACCATTGAGAAGACTCAATATGGTAAATATGATAATTCTTCCCCAAGTGATCTGTATGTTTAATGCAATTCTTACCAATATCCCGACAAGACTATCATGTACATAGACAAAGTTATTCTAAAATTTACATAGAAAGGGACAGGACCTAGAATAGCTAAGATATTCTTGACAAAGAAGAATAAAATTCTAGGAATTATGTACCCAATACTAAGATTATCTCTGTAGCTATGATAATAAAATGTGTGTTTGGCAAAAAATATAGACATATTGATTGATGGAACATAATATAGAGAACCCACAAATAGAATCACAAAAATATGCTCAACTGATTTTTTGGAAAGTATTATTTGCTATTTATATTTGTTGATCTTGCCTCCCAGAATATTTTAATTTCATTGAGGACACAAACCATATCTTTAGTCTATCTTTCCAATGCCTAGTATAGATCTTAACATATAGTAATATGCATCAATCTAAAAATCTGTCAATTTATAAAAGCTTCCAAAGAGATGAATAATATTCTGGCTCAAAGGAGATGAGTTGATTCAATTTTTAGGGAGTATCTCTTTAGTTAAGAGAACATATAAACACACACACATATACATATATACATACATATATATATATATATATACACACACATATATATACATATATATTCATACGTATTTATTTATATATTTATTATTTCCATAAGCATTAATTAAACTCTTTCACCTGATGAAATGGGCCTGAGATGGGGGAGGTAAAAATGGAGACAGAGGAGAAAAAGATGAACAGAGGGACACATAAGTGTTAGTGTTTAGTAACTCATAGTTTAGTGGGGGAAACATGCACATAGACTAATTATATTAGAATTAGTGCTATAGTAGAAAGTTCTTTAAAATGCTGTAGGAGTACAGAATAGGAAGCTAACATTTTGTCTAGAAGATCTTAAAAGGGATTTGCAGACATTTAAACTGGATTTTGATGAATTATAAGCTATTTATAGTAAAGAGAGATAGAATCACAGGTAGGGAAAATAGCATGTATAAAGTTTCAGTAGTATAAATAAACCTGTGTGGTGAATTTAAGAGGTTTGGTGTGGCTAGGACAGGAGACATGACTAATAAAATAGACTGAGACCATTCTAAAGAGTTTGGATTTTCTCTTGGGTAGTAGGGAGCAATTGAGAGCTTTGTAAGCAGGAGGATGAGTGACATAATAGGACACATTTCTTAGAAGAGTAACTTTGGTGGCATTGTGATTATCAGTTGGAAAGCAGTGAGGGCAAAATGCAGGAAAATCTTTTAGT
>JAAGEH010000135.1:1478072-1494405 GCA_011751065.1 Lasiurus cinereus
TATACACACACACACACACACTTATGGTTGCTAATTAGGTATGGGATTGTGAGAGTCAAAGACAATTGGAGTAACCAAACAGGAAGATGTGTAATGGTGGGGTTATTAAGAAAGTGAATATATTCATATATTCTTTTGGTAAGCAGGCTGAGGTATGACTCCTGAAAATAGTTCCCTATCAAACAGAAAACACCACAAATCATGCAAATCAAGAGGTTCAGATCTTCATTTTCACTTTAGGAACATTTTTGAAACTGCCCAGACCATCAAGAGAATGTATATCTGAAAAGCCACCAAGTAGCTGAAGGGTGTCAATTTCCAAAAGCAATGAGTGCCATTTCTTCTTTCCAGTGGAGTTGGTCGGTGCATCCAGGCTATAAAGTGGGGCTGGATGCAGGGTTGGTGGCCCAAAAAAGAGTGATGAAATTTTATTGCAGGTGCTTAAAAATGCAGAGATTTAGATTCTTTGATCATTGAGCAGGTGAGCAAAGCTCCTGTGATGTGGCAACTTACAGAGCTCATGAGCAGACTGATCCATACATGCACTCTCCCTGCCACATTGAGAGGATCCTTACTGAAAAAGTGCAGATGGTTCCTAAACCAGAAGAGGAGGTTGCATAGAAGAGAAAGATATCCCAGAAGAAATTGAAGAAACAAAAACTTACGGCCTGGGAATACCTTGAGCATAAATTAAATGCTAATAAAAGTAAAAAACAAAAAAGAATATGAATAGCCTATCTAATAAAAGAGTAATATGCAAATTGACCATCACTCCAACACACAAGATGGCTGCCCCTATGTGGTCAAAGATGGCTGCCCCCATGTGGACAGAAGATGGCCAGCAGGGGACGGCAGTTTGGAGGGACCAGGCCTGCAAGGGAGGGCAGTTGGGGGTGATCAAGCCTGCAGGGGGAGGATAGTTAGGGGTAACCAGGCCGGCAGAGGAGGGAAGTTGGAGGCCACCAGGCCTGCAAGGAAGGGCAGTTGGGGAGGACCCAGGCCTTTGGGGGAGAGCAGTTGGGGGGGACCAGGCCTGCAGAGGAGGGCAGTTGAGGAGGGTCAGGCCTGTAGGGGAGGGCAGTTAAGGGTGACCAGGCCTGCAGGGAAGGGCAGTTAGAGGTGACCAGGCCTGCAGGGGAGGGCAGTTAGGCATCAATCAGGCTGGCAGGGGAGTGGTTAGGGGGTGATCAAGCTGGTAGGCAGAAGTGGTTAGGGGCAATCAGGAAGGCAGGCAGGCGAGCAGTTTGGAGCCAGCAGTCCTGAGTTGTGAGAGATGTCCGACTGCCCGTTTAAGCCCATTTGGGCCTAAACGGGCAGTTGGATATCCCTTGAAGGGTCCCAGATTAGAGAGGGTGCAGGCTGGGCTGAGGGGCACCATCTCACCTCCTCCCCCCCACCCATGCACAACTTTCGTGTACCAGGCCTCTAGTAATAGATAAGAAGGTTTAGGGAGAAGGTTTGGGTTTAGATGTACTGAGTTGGAGCATTCTGTAAAGGGGATGTATCCAACCGGCCAGAAGAATACTCATTGGCTCCCTTCGCTATCATTGTTATGGCTTTAGTCATCTTTTTGTTCAAGAAATTGTGATTAGTGATTGTTGTTTTTGGCTGGAGGTTGATATCAGATTTGCTCCACACATGGAAGTTTTGTAATCTGTCATTCTATTTATATAAAAGAGAAGCGATTCTAGGCCAGTAGTGGCCTTATGCATCTTCCTCTGTTCAGGTAAAGTCAATTCTGTAGCCCAGTGGTTCAAATTGTCAGTACCATTGACATCATCTGGGAACTTGTTAGAAATGCAGATTCTTGGGTCTCACCCCTTACCTACTGAAATCAGAAACTTGGTGATGAGGCCTAGCATCCTCTGTTTTAACAAGCTTGCCATGTATTTCAGATGTACACTAAAGATAGAAAACTAGGCTATCGCAGTTATAGTGTACTATATTGTATTCTATTATTCTGCACGATAGCCCAAGCCCTATAATATGATACCATGGAATCATCTGATTGGGCAACATATTTTCAGCTATAGTCATGATCAATGATTGTCTAATAAGTTTTAAAAAATGCATAATTTTTATTTACTGATTGATTTGAGAGAAATGGGGGGGGCGGTGGAGGGAGAGAGAGAGAATTATCAATATGTTGTTTAACATTATGCATTTGATGGTTGATTCTTACATGTGCCCTGATCTGAGATAGTACCGGAAATCTTGGTATATTGGAACAATGTTCTTCTAACCAAATGAGCTACCCTGCCAGGGAAAAAAAATGGGTAACTTGATTTGATAAAAAAGTAGGGTGAAAGTACAAATTCAGGCTTTTTTATGTCAAAGCATATAGATATTAGCTCCTCATTTTATTACTACTTTTTTAAATACTATTCATGTAAGTTTGTATTTCTGAGTAGTATCTGGAAAATAAAATTAATATATATCATTAAAAAAAGAAATTCAGTGATTTAGTGACTAGTTAGGGTATTGATGATAAGGGCTTAGGTTAGGGAAGAAAAGCTAATGAGAGAAAGAAGAAAAGTTATGGTGTAGTTTCAGAAGTATTCATCTGGATTCAGATTTATTTGTTCAGTTTCTGTACATTGATCAAAGGTATATAGTACTCAAGTCTTAGCATATGACCTCTTATATGAGGATGCTTCATAGATACTATTGAACGATGAACCAAATTTAATACAGAAAACAAAGGCCATTGTATTTGGGCTTAGGAAGGGTACCATTTAATTGCCAAAGAAAAATCTTATGCTCTTGTTGGACATACGGATCCAAAGTGTTGAGGTGGTCCAGGCTTAAGTGATTTTCCTAGTTGTTTAGGTGAACAGCCTCAGGTTCTCTGGTGATGATGAACTTTGGTTTTTGTTAGCCCCACTTGCTCTGCCATTCCTGCTGTTTTGCAACAGGGCTTAAAAGTGCTTTAAGTGCTTGTGACCGTGGTAATGAATGAAAATGTCTTTCCAGCACTGAGAGGATTGCATTAGACTGAATAGTCACCTCCCTTGTAAAAGCACTATTAGAGTGGGGCAGCTGTAAGTAAGGATAACGATTTGTGTCCACTGCTTATTTACTGAAAATTGTCAATGTATTATTTATTGAGAGCTCTCCAGACAGTGCTTGTCAGAATAAAATTGTCAGCTCTGAGCAAAATGTTATAATATATAATAAAAATGCTAGGTACGCATTTTAGGGCGACAACTAATTAGACCTGCTTTTTCTTAAGGAAGGGGTAGTAAAAATGTCTAGCATTGTGGATTTTCTCCATTTGTGAAAGTCTTTTTCTTTTCCCCCTGCTCAGCTTGGTATTTGGTTTAGAAATTTACCAGGCCTGAGACATTATTTGAACAACTTTGTATTGTTGCCAGTAGACACCCCAAGTAGCGAGGAGGCTTGCTACAGGAGGAAGGCCTGGCTTGCCATCCCACGTGAGCAGCTGCCCTCACCTCCATGTTTTGTCTGAAATTAGAAGATGTCACTTCCTCCCTGAGCAGAGCTCGTGGAAAACTGCCTCCAGTGTAAACAACATAAAATTATTAAGCTTATTCCTCAGCCGTGCTAATTAACCCCAAACAAATTTCACATTAAGGAAACAGAATTCAATCAATGTAAATGTTATTGCTGTGTATTACTGTAAGCAATAATACAGTGGCTAAAATAATTAATTATTTTGGATTTTTTTTTAAAAAAAGAAAATGTTCTTTTTTATGGTGTCGCACAATATTTTGTGAATCTCGCCCCCCCCTCCCGCCCCCATTTCCTTCAGTCTTTCCTGGCATGGAATTTAAAAAGACTTGCCCGGTAAAGCGTGGGTAATATGCAGTCACTTTTTACAGGAAGAGAAAAATGTATTTTGGAGTGCTTCAGGTTTAGTCTAATGTGTTTTCAGTGGCAATACTTATGCCAATTTTTTCTCCTCCTACCTATTGTAGTTTACTACTTATTGTAGCAATTTTCTATACTTTTTCTTACCAGTCTTAAAATAAAAGGCACATGGTGATGGTAGTAATAGGAATGATTAAAAATAAGAATAAAAGGGTGGTTAAATGCAATTCATATTTGAGAGGGAAAAATGAAATGTCATTTTTACTGTATTTTAGGTTTGGGAAGCAATTACTAAGATCCTCCCCTTTTGTTCTTAAATCTGGGCTTACATATGAAGTAATATAATCCTATTCAAGATAGCTTTCTTAACCAGATTTCTAAATAATTGCTTGATATTGCCTGTGATAACTTTGAATAAAATTTATTATCATTTTCATCATCCTTAAAGACTTTAAAGAAGGAAGTGCAGAAGGCAGATGATGTATAACTTTATTTTTTCATGCAATAAAATGCATATTTGATTAATATAAATTTAATTATCAGAAAAAGCATATTCTCTGATATATAGAATGCAAATCCAATATTATTTGTGTTAAGATTATTCTGAGATATAATATACCCTTTAATAATACATATTAGCAAGGGTTAAATTAATTTTAAAATGTAACTTAACTAAATGAATAACATAATAAAGCGAATGTTACTTTTCATAGATTTAACATAAACCATTACATTGTAATTTTATCATGATCTAGCCAATATCAATCTCTCTCCTCTATCCCCAGTTGATTCAGTATCCTATTTCATGACTGCTTTAAACTCCTTACTCTTCTCTGTTAAAACTCTGTCTTCATATTGGTAGGAGTATTTAATCTTTTCATCACGACTTAAATACCTAACAAGCAGGTTGCTACTAAATATTTACAGTGATGTCAAAACTAATAACAAGTGTTCCAAGGAATAGCTGGAGCATGCTACTAAAAAAACCCACACAAAAATATAAATTTTTATAATGTAGTTGAGAGGGAGAAATCTTGAAGAAGAACTGTTTTAATGACTTCTGAATGTACCATTTATTTGATTATATATTTTGGTTTAAGTGTATTGTTTCAGATGATTGTTTATATTTTTACTTATTGCTTTAATTTTTATAGCTAGAGAATTATTTCCTTTTTGGCTGCTTTGGACTTTTATTCTTAACTTTCTAAATAGAAAATAACTTTAGATTTTATTTATTTGTGTACACATAAAGCTGATAATATACCAAATATTATAAGAATCCATATTCAGTAATTTTTAAATCCTATAACATTTAGACAATGAATATTTCTATACATTTAGACGTTTATATCTCTAAATATATTTAAAGCAAAAGCTTTAAATGATATACATGCTATAGCAAAGAATATAAGCTTACAGTTTGTATGGAAAATGATACACTAATAAATAATAATACAAGAATAAGCTCTATGTTTTGCGTGCTTACAAATGTAAAGCTATTTTTGCCCATCCTGTATTAAACTATATAATTTATGTGATTAATATTCCTGGATTTTAAAGTTATACTATAATACCAAACAAAAAATGTGCAATAGAGTTCTAAAATAAGGGTCCTTGTTAGAAGAAAATGTATTAGTATATTTTAAAATGGGATGCAATTGTTTGCATCCAGTACTTTATTTTACTTAAGGCTGTAATTGACAGACTGCAGTAATCCTATTGTAATGTGTATTTCTTCCTGTACTGAACTCACTTAAAAAACAAAACAAAACTCGAAAATAAAAAAGGTAAAAAGAGACTCCAGAATTATGAAATCCAGTAGTCCAGAAGTGATGGGAAAATAGCCAAGTGTCACAGCTAATTTCTGACCCTGTTTTATGAGCTCTGCTGTTCCTTATTCCCCCTGTCAGCCTGGGAATCCCTGAGGCTGTACAAACTGGCCGAACATCACTCAGTCCCAGTTTTATATCCCCTTTTAATAATGTTGAGTCTCTTCTGTCCAACTTTGATTCAGACAACCTGCTTGTCTTGAAAAAGTGATATATTTAATCAGTGACTCTGTCTCCAGCATCGCTCCCCCTGCGTGTGACTGGAGCCGAGCGTAGTGCAGTGGTCTGTCACTTCTGTTTGAATGGGTAATGTGGAGCCCATCAGCTGAAAAGACAGGAGCTGGAACTGCTTGTTAGGACACATGATCAAAAGCCGATCTCTGCTTTCTGCCAATCAAACCTCGTGTCGCCTTGTGGGGCAGACATTAAATAGATTTTTTTTTCTGCCTTACACTTTGGGCACTTTGCCAGTTTGACATGTGAACTGTTACAAAAGATGGCAGAGTTTTGGCCACTTGCTGACTGCTTTAAAATCTTACTGAACACTTGTTGTCAAAATGAAATACTCATAATACTCATAATACTATATTATGATAAATTCTTTGACATATGATTTGTTCCCTTTCTCTTGTAATTTGTGGATTTTTAAATTTTGTACTTTGGGTTTTTTCCCCCCCTTAGGACAGAAAAGCAATAGATAATTACTTCTTGGGTGAAAGTAAGGGAGACAAAACCCTTTAAATCGATCCAATTGCAAAGCCAACACAAATGTATGACAGTTTTGAATAAGATGATAATTACTTTGTGCAAATAACATTAGTGAATTAAATGTTATTTGGCATTCTCTCTTCTTTGCTTTAAAAATTATTTACTTCCTCTGACTCAGGATAGGAGAGTGATTTTGGCATTATATTTTAGCCAAGAACATTAACAAGTTTATTTTGAAATTTAATTCAAGGTCTTATTACCTCTGCTTATTGAGAAGATGGACCGATTTCTAAATCCTAAGACAGTCTCTGCATTGCAGCTGTCCAGATGGGCATTTTCACTCTGCTTTTTCTTTTCATCATTCTCTGAAGAGTCCCCCTTTACATCACAACCTCATCTTTGTCCCCATTGCAACCCAACAATGATTGTGGTGTAGACCCAACTTCTAAAGTTTTTAAGGGAACAGTGAGTGCCTACGTACTTTTAACATAAAAGACTATTGGAATCAGTATTTCCTTTAATTTCCAAACACCCAGATAACAGTTCCAAAGCTGTTAAATCTTAGTTGGTGCTTTGATTTCTCCAAACTTGCCACTTGGTACTTGCTGTTTTTGCTCTAATGATCATTTTAAAAGGAGTTAAACATTTTCACCAAAACATACCATGGCAATCTAGTGGAACTCATTTAAACAGTGAGCTACACATAAACAGCTGCTCCTTCAATAAGCCATTCTTTATAATACCCTTATTACCTTCTAGTGTCTCAAATTCTGATTAGTCAACAGTGCTGATTGCTGCATGGCATTCCGTTGCCCATCTTCCTTCTGCTCAGCTGCTCATGTCTTAGTTGTTATTTGATTACAACACAACTTGTGTATTGTTTTCCCAAGTTGTTCTTCATATTGTGTGGTAAAAACTCTGAATTCTTCAGGGACACTGGGATGGAATGGTGTGAAACTAACTTTCTTTATACACATTCAAAAATATCTATGAATAAAGCATGATTTAAAAAATACAACTGTGGAATACTTAGAATGGAAAGACTATTTTTGACTTAAAACTCAATACTTCTGATCAAATTATGCAACAAAGATTAAGCAAGTGCAGTATTTTTAAAAGCATTAGAATGCTTTACAAATGTAAAGAGTTATAAAATTGTTATATAATGGTTATTAAATTTCAGTCAGATATAAAGTCCAGGAAGAGGTAATTATGTAAGTAGATTTCCACAAAAAAGGCCTACAGGACAGTCATCTTTACCCCAGGACTATATAATTTTAGTCTAATTACTGTGCAGCACCAACGATGTCCCCTCTAAGTTTGGGTTGTGATGAAGTAAGTGCGGGTGGGAAAAATCTCTATAATGAAGTTTGAATTTCAGGTATTCCTTTGTTGTGACCCCCTGGAATCTCCTCTTGGTGAGCAGGAAATGCTGACACACTAGAAATGCAACCCCAGTAAAGGCCCTAAATCTGTCATTGTGCTCTGGAGTCTGCTCTGAAAATAGCAAAGCTCTTTTGGTAAATTAAAATCGGTGTGAATGGGAACAGATGCTGATACACTTTACTTTATCTTCAGGGATGCCAGTTAAAGAGGAGAGGGTCAGCAAGGTTAGAGGTAGGAAATAGAGTAAGTGTGCAAACTTGTTCTCTAAAGGGAGTTCTGTTTGGGGATGTTAGCCAATGGGACTGTATTTATCTTTGGTGGTTAGGTAAGAATTATACCTGCATTGCTTTATCTAGAGGAAAAATGAAAGAGATAGCATTTATTTCAGGGAGGACCATCTCTTTCTGATGTCCCCTTGTGGCTGTGTCTTTTCTTCATCAAACTGCATTTGACTATAAACTGTCTCAGACTACTATTGGGTTTTATCTCCCAGCATCATTTTGGCATCGCTTCCTAAAGTATTTGTTGAACCCTAGTGCTACAGTAGAGTCTTTGTGCTGATATTTGTCAAAAATAATGAAAATGGTTTATGTTCTAAAACTGTGCAATTTATCAAATACCTTGTATAGTCAATTTAAATAAGTCGTAGAAGTTTCAGTCTTGATTTGAAAAAATATCATAGGGTGAATTTATTTATAAGAACCTTAATCGTTTCTCTCAATTCCTTTTACATTTTAGATTACCTTATAATTTTCTAAATCTACATGAACAATAATGATCAATTTTGTCAGTATTATTCACACCTTTTATTAATTTAACATAGATGAATAAATGTGAATGTTGTGAAGAGTTGATTGGGAATAGATTTTAAATTTGACAGTTAGATTACAGGGTACCTAAGAAAAAATGGCTCTTTCAATAGATACCTAGTAATTTAATTCTTGTTTGAAATTATTATAATTTATTACAGTGTGTGGGTCCTAATGAATGTCTACTATTAAATGAAAAGGAGAAATTGAAATTAAGATTATGAAATTCTTTTAACTCATATCTTAAAATCCTCTTAAACAATTCAGAAGACATTAATAAGCTATGTGGGTTTCTTTCCATATTCTGTAATGGCAAATATAAACATTTTTTTCAGCATTTAAAGATTCTAAAAAATGTTGAATGCATTAAACCTCAAAGCATGCAATCTTGGAATTTTTATAAAATGGTAGTAGCCATTATAACAGTATTGAAATTGGAAACTTCATTTAAATATTTATTTGGATGATAAACAGACTTTTCTATCATTTGAGTTTTTCAGAAATGACTGGTTTTCCTTCGTGTTAAGCATTTAATGTATGTAGGACAATTTGAGATTTCATAGAGCTATAAACTATGCTGGATTAAAATTTTAAAATTTCCAAATATCAAGGAGACTTTTTAAAGTGTGAGTAAAAACTTAAAAATAAAATAAAACTGTCCAAATACCCACAGGCCTTGGAAGTTGTTACTTGCTCCTAGATCTGAGTAAAACCCTCATATACAAAAATTGCAGATCAGGTCTTTGAAAAAGAATAATTCCTGGGTAAAACAATAAACATATGACAATTTTCTATCCTAATAGATTATTTGAAGTGTTATTTGAAAGTCCCAGTGTGTATCTGACCTGAGAAGAAGCCCCTCACATATTTGACCATGCTTCTTTCTGGTCATTTAAGCAAGAAATCATATATATATTATAAATATTATAAATATATATAAGAAATCATATATATATAAATATATATAAGAAATCATATATATATATATTACAAATATATATATATATATTTTAATAGCACAACCATTTAAGAGAGAAAATCAGATTGATTGCCTCTGAATTTCAAACCATTAGCATGCTTACCTAAAAATCCTGAAGTTTTGTGTCCTAAATTCCAGAGCTTTTTTTTTTATTGAGACTGCTATAATGTATGGATAAGCTAGTGATCAATTTATATGTATTTAGAGAAAAATGATTTAAACAAATGGTGAAAAGTTTACATTTGATTGCAGAGAATGACCCTGCTCTAGGTTTTTGTCAGCCTCAGAACAATGTGGGAGTTACAGGGCCTGGCCCTCTCACTATAACAAACCCCCTACCAGCACTGACTATAAGGGAAAAAAGTAACTTCTTCAGAGAGTGGTTGGATAGATTTTTTTTTTGTTGGTTGATTTGCACAGGATTTCCTTCAAGGCTACCTGTATATAGCTGTCCCTTAGACTTTGTCAAGTCACAACTCTATTCTCCTTTGTCACAACATTCTTTACCTCCCTCTCCCCATTCTCACCCCCACTTAAAGATATATTGTCTAAGGAACATAGTGAGAGTGTTTTGAGAAGGGAAGGTGAGTTTTTGCCTTTGATAATCTGATCAATGAGCTCAAGTTAGCTCAGGCATCAGGAACAGAAATAAGTATTGCAATACTCTTTTAGTAATGATTACTGACCTCTTTTTAAAATGTTTACTGTAGTTTTTAAAGAAGGAAACAATCAGATAGGATTTATTCTGTCCAAGGCTCTATAAATAAAGCCTTTTCTCATCTATCAGTAATGTCCACGTGGTTACTGTTTATCACTGTAACTAGTTCCAACAGTTAAATTCCGGTGTCTCTCATCTACTATTACAAAAGGCTAACTGCCGGCCAACTACAACATGGGGATAGGTCAGAAAGATAGAACTTTCTCATGTTCAGTTTGAGAACATGATGGTTGGGCTATAGAAAACTGTTTCTTTAACATATTTTTGCTAATTGTGCCTTTAAAATGTGAACTTTGAAAGGCATTGGCAATTTATAAGACCATATCTACTCTTCTATTTAATTAGATTTTTTTCCTCCTTTGTGCCTCTTTAAATTCTAAATGAAAGATGGAAATATATTTGCTCTAACATATTTGATGTGATTGAGATGAGATTAAGCGGTTTAAACGATTTAAAAATTATATTTACTTTAGTGCAATCTGTTAGGTTCAATGCTGATCTGTCTTTTGGTTTGCTTTGTCGTGTAGCAAACCAAGCAGTGAGGATAAAACTGTTCAGCACATGGATATGGATAAAAATCTGTGTTTCCTCTCTCCTTCCCAGTTACTGCATTCTTCAGTCAAAGTTAAATTTGCTGTTTAGACATTAGCTGTACTTCTTAGCAATGACCTTGTGGGGTAGAGAAGCATGGCACAGTGGCACTTTCCAGCTGTATTCAGCCTATCCGTCGGGGTATAATCATGCTCAGTCCCAGCACCGCAGGCTTGGACATATGTTGAGTTTTATTTCTTTCTTCTGACATTAATCCTATTCACCAGCTGTTCTGCCAGCTGCCATTCTTCAGTTTAGAGATTACATTTTGGGGGATACCAACAAAGGTCTAGTTGACCACTGCTTTTATGTTTCTTTTTTCCCTTATTCTTCAGAAATGATTGGATCTGGGGGTTAAAGAACTCAATCTTTTCCCACTATCACCTCACTTTTCTTTGAATCCTAGACATTAACATGATTTATGATCACTTTCAGTATATTATAGATAAGCCTCCCAAAGAGCCAGATTACCACCTTACTTATAAACCCCCTTTCCATAAAAAGGCTTTAAGTTTACATTGAAGGCTGTAATTAATGTTTCTTATGCTACTATATAAACAACATTAATTAGTGACAAATTCTTTTGATGTCTTAAACATATTCCAGCTGAAAATACGGTTTCAGTTCTTTCTTTTCCCCCCACAGGTTTGAGTGCATATCTCTGTTAAGATGATACTTTTTTTCCCCCCTGAGCTATGGTGTCACTAATCTTGTTTGAATGGGCTATTAATTCTCTGTTACACTCATAATATATACTAATAAGTAGTATAGATTTCTCACTTTGTATTCCAGATGATCTGTCCATAAGCAGGATGTTAAACATCTGTAGTTTAAGCCTTCTGGGACTAACAAATGCATTAATGCCAGAAAGAAATGCGGCCTGGATGATAAGGTCATGGACCACGTGGTAAAGAAGCATCCCCAATATTATCCAGCCTGAGTATACGCTTCATTGTTAATCCTTCCATTTTCACAAAGGCAAAAACACTAATTGATTTAAGTTGTAATCACTTACAGTACATGTTTATTACAGTAATACCAACAAATACACAAAATCCTATGTGTTATAATTCGCCTAGCTGATATTTTAAAGTCCTTTAGCCCACATGCCTCACAATAACATCTCCTAGCAATTCATTTACTTCAAGGGAGAATAATAAATGTTTGTTTATTGACAAGATTCTGCATTTATCTTTTTAACTTTGTAGCATACATAGGTCATATATAATGGTAAAGAATTGAGTTTAAATAACATCTTTAGCTTGGAGTCATTGCAATTAGGAACATCCTACTGACTTAAGAAAACAAAAATAACTAATAATATATTTTAGGAAGTAGTTTGTTTGATTATTTGTTTATTCATTATTTTGTTTATCTGTCCATCCATCCATCCATCTATCCATCCATACATTTACCCATCCAGTCCTTCCATTGAACCATTATAGGAAAACACATCATCTAGTATTTACCAGATAGTGCAATTTTTCATATGTGAGGTGATCTATAGAAAAATGAAAGGAAGTTTATAAATTGCTTGATAAGAAACTATTGCTTCCATAGTTTTCTTCCCCCAAAGCTCTGACAGTAGTGAACCTCGTTTACTAAATATGGACATTCTATTTATAGAAATATTCATATTTTTATTGGTGGCCAAAGCTCTGCTTATAGGAAAACTTACAGGTGACTAATAGGAGTTGCTCACTAAGTGGAATAATGAATAGTATTAGGTGTCAATTAAATCAAGCTTCCCCGAGGTGCAGGTGCTCCACAATGTACTGACACATTTCAAGTAGCAGTGCCACTTCACCCATGCATATGAACAAGCACATTTGCATATTAAAAAGCTGAAAATTATTTAACTGAAGCAAAAGTCTTTTAGAGATGATGGAGGTTATTAAAACTGTTGACAAGAAAGAAGGTAATTGCCTGAAAATGAGAGATGACATTCTGCTATACACAGGGAACGTTGTTTTTGTTGTATTGTGCAGCAGTGCCTGGGTGTATAACCTATTACATTGAGATTGCTCCTATGCAATTAGACCCTTTTTGTCCTCACTTCAATAAGGCTATGATTATGAAGGATTGAAGAACACTTGGCATATTGAATGTCTGTTGTTTTTATAACTTCGTCAGAAATGACAAAACACGTTTTGTGTCCTGTTTTTTCTTTGTAGGCTTATTGATTCTGTGATTATAATATTCATAAAAGACAATGTGTTCATGGTTGAACACTCTGTCATTTATACAGGTTTTATTTTTTTCTGTCTCAGCATAGTATTTGTTTGAATGCCAAGGTGTTAGTCATAACATGAGCAGATTTTTTAAAGTAAAAGATGAATAGGTGAGAAGTTTATCATGCTAATAATCTCAACTATTACTATTAAAAGTGTCCTAAAAATTCAGATGGAAATAATTCACCAAGTAAGACAAATTGAAAGATATTTTACTTCCTATCTGATTATGAGCTGTTCATTTTCACTCCAAATCTTGAGAGATCTTGCTGTGCTTTGGTTGCATTTGTCAGAAGTGAAGACTCATGGCCCTAGAGCAAATTGCGAGTCGCGAGCCACATGCAGCTCTTTGGCTCCTTAAGTGTGGCTCTTTCACAAAACACCACGACCTGAGCGAATCTATTTTGAAGAAGTGGCATTAGAAGAAGTTTAAGTTTAAAAAATTTGGCTCTCAAAAGAAATTTTAATCATTGTACTGTTGATATTTGGCTCTGTTGACTAAGGAGTTTGCTGACCACTGCCCTGGAGGAAGGCACTTTCTTGATACTGCAGTGCATCTGCACTGACTTGCTCTGTTCTGCAGGTAGTAACGAAACAACTGTAGCGAATATAGCAATTGAAATGGACACACTGGAAATCATTGCAGGTACAGGAAATTTCAGGTTGTGTGTTTATGAAAATTATGTTAAAAGATTTTATGTTTAATCATCATAATTAGTTTTCAGCTGCCATCAGAACCATTGTGGCAATGTATGAAGTTCATTTCCATCATGTAGTCTTTCCTTTAATCTGAGCCTTGGTGTTCTTTGGGATAGAGCCAGCGTAGAGTATTCAGCTGGACTTTTAGGTCCATGATATACCCCTTTTTTCTTTTGGACCAATCAGCTTCTGCATTTACTTTTTCCATGGATTTAAACTCAGGACTGGTTTGTCAGAGACAGAACTGATAAGCTCTGAATAAAGCCCCAGTATAGTGCACCCAGAGAGTTTTTAGGGGATTTGTCATCTATGTACTCTTTTATTCTTTGATTTGGATGCATCTGGGCTTTAGTAAATTAAGAGGCACACCTAGGGTTTTCGTTAGCAGCTGTCTAGTGATTTATCTAATCTGACATGTTCATTTCTTTAAGTTGAAGAAGGAAAATGTCTTTAGGCATAGCAATCTGACTCTTGATTAAGAAGATAAAAGTGAGATACCCCAGCTCTTTTCCAACTCACATTATTTACTGCCTGCTGAAAGCCTTAGCTATTTAAAAGATGAAAATCCTGATGCAGCCATGCTCAAAGAGATTTTAGAAGCCTCCAAAGTATGCCAAACTTGTTACATTGCATATACAGATCTAGTTGCATCACACCTCAATTTCCATTCACACAACCTACTAGTTGTATTCACTAGAACTATTTTTTATTCCAATCACTGTTAGGTGACATTGTTTAAAAATGTTTTAATCTCATTTCATATAACTGATTTTAGTATAGAGGAATAATTGTTTTTAACTCTATGTATAGTTAATGGAAACTTTTTTCTTGAGTGATTAAAATTTTTGTTTTAATTTTTAAAAATAGTTATGGTGCCATTAATTTATTTTTTCTTAAACCAAGGTGTAAGTACATTCAATGCTAAGAATTTGTTATATTTTATCTTATCTTTAAATAAACATTAGGTTTTTTGGGTTGGAATTTTAAAAAAGCAAGGGTAAAAAATTAGCTTCATTTTAATTTATAGAAAATTATAGTACTTTGGGTGGATTCATGTTAAATATGATTTGTTTAATAGAGCTGAAAAGTCAATGTGAGACATAGCTCCCTGGATGTGTTCTGGAAAAGAAAATATTGTATAAAGTACTTTCCTTTTGTTAAAGGATAACTTTTATGTGAAGACATCATGTAGTACTGAAGAATCAAGGGTGCACTTTTTGACAAATGAACTATTATTGAACTGCACTACCTGGTACACAACTGAAAAAGCCTCATAGGCCTACATATAGTATATACTCATAAGTCTTTCTTAGGATACAAATAAATGAATGAATGAGCCATAAAATATCTTACGGAAATGTATATAGGAATAGGTGCTTAGCAGTGCTTAAAGAGATTTGGAAAAAAAATTCTAGCTTTTAGATTATATCTGTGCTTCTCACTTTTATAACATTTCTAACAACTGCTTTTTCTTGGATTTAGTATATCTAATGTTCAAATAAACAAAGCCAATAAACCATCTTGTTTGGAGGTTGGTGATGGTAAAAATGGGGCTAAAAATGAATCAAAAGAGCAGGTGCACTAGTCCTGGTGGACAGAAATCTAGTGAATTATTTCAGTAGCTGACCCATAGTAGGATAACTTTATAAATTCAAAATGTTGATAGATAAGGCTTTAGTATAATCTACTGTTGGTCAAGAGTTTGAAGAAATTGGATATGTTGGAAGACAATTTTCTGAATGAAGGCCATTCCCAGGAAATAATGGACCCTTGGAAAATTTCACTATGTTTTTGCCTTTTCTCTTCCTCTTCTCCTGAACATTTTCCAGGTAAGATCAGGTTAATGAGTGATGAAAGTGTGAAAGGCAGCATGACACCCCAAGTGTATATATGAAGGTGGGAGACAGTTTTTTTCAGGAAGCTTGGCTCAGTTTCTCCCCTTCTCTCTTTTTTAATTAATACAGGTTTTATTTTTTTCTGTCTTAGCATAGTACATTTGTTTGAATGCCAAGGTGTTAGTCTTAACATGAGCAGATTTTTTTAAAGTAAAAGATAAGTAGGTGAGAAGTTTATCATGCTAATCATCTCAAATATTACTATTAAAAGTATCATAAAAATGGGTGATTATGTAAGTTTCAGAGGGAAATAATTCACCAATGGAGGGGGAAGGCTGGCAAATATTTCTATTCTAGAAATAAAGAAATTAATGGTTAATATGTAGATTAGTTAATAAATGGGAAACTGAAGTAAAAATTTAGGCCACTTGGTACCTACTTCAGTGTCCTTTCTCTTTTCCATATTGTCATTCAATATGATAAACATGGTATCCAGGTGGAGTAGTCAGGCATAATGGGACCCTCTGAGATAACTTGCATTGCAGACTTACCTTATTAGGACTGGGTAAATTTACTGGCCTATGCTTACTTGACTATTGTTGACTATTGTTAGTCTTCAAGGTGTGAGGTGCTTCCTTCAGGACAGGGGTTTTCACTTTAGGAGGAGCATGCATTTGTGTGTGTGTGTGTGTGTGTGTGTGTGTGTGTGTGTGTGTG
>JAAGEH010000135.1:1494505-1512026 GCA_011751065.1 Lasiurus cinereus
TGTGTGTGTGTGTGTGTGTGTGTGTGTGTGAGAGAGAGAGAGAGAGAGAGAGAGAGAGAGAGAGAGAGAGAGAGAGAGAGAGAGAGAGGGAGAGAGAGAGAGAGAGAGGTATTAAAGGAGGAGAGATTGAAAGAGGTGGTATAACATACCATAGCATGTTCCTTTGCCCCAAATAGTTTATCAAATAAGTCTCTTGTGTGATTTATTTCCTCAGAATAAGTTTACATTTCACTGATTCATTACCTGACCATATCAACAAGAGCAACAAGAAGTATACTTCTATTTTTATGGTGATTGAAACTGTCAGGTTTTGATTTTTTTCTTGTATTTTTATAATCATTTTTTTTGGTAAAAAACCTTTTATTATAGAAAAATTTCAAATTACACAAAAGTAGAGAATATAATAAGCTCTTAATGCAGCCATCATCTAACTTCAAAAATTATCAATATTTGCTCTTCTTACTTCAGCTATTCCACCACTTTTTTTGGGGTTGATGAAAGTTTATTTTGAAAATTATGAATAGTGAAATAAGTCAAACATATAGAAAATAATAGAAAGGACACTAATTTTTTGCAACTGCAGTTTAATAGATATTAATATTTTTTATTTGTATTCTTTGTATCAAAGGTGAGTGTAAGGCTGCAATAATTCAAAGATGGAAAATAGGGACAAAGCACAGGAAGTAGAGTGAATATGTTGAGAACATTTTGTAACTTCTTAGAATATGCCTGCTAGCATTTTTCTATAAGACAGTAATTTACCTAAGAATTCACATGGCCCATAATGCTTCATTGGACTTATTGATAATTAATATTAGAGAAATGAATAACTTATTTTAGGCAACTTGACTTGCAGTTTGGTTTATAAGGTTGTCCTGGAATATTTCTGTCATTGGTATACACTAGCTTGCTGTCAGGTGTGCCTGTTGGGAAGTCAGACAGTTCATAAAATGTCATCAGACTTTTGTTGTCATTGCTTAGCTGCAAGGCTAAACTGCACTGATATGGGGTGCTTTTATCTAGCACCTTATTCTGAAAATTATGATGGACCTTGGAAGTCTGGAAAGGGCATTATTTTGTTAGAGAAAGAAATCCTCTTTCAGAAGCACTAAACAAAGATTGGAAGTTTATTTATTATTATTTTAAAAAAATCTTTATTTTTGAAAGTATTACTTACATATATACCCTTATTTTCCCCATTGACTCCTTAGAGGCCACTCCTCCCCCAACCTCAGGCCTCCACCTCCCTATTGTCTGTCTCCATGGGTTATGCATACACATTCCTTGATTGACCTCTTCTCACCCATTCATTTTATTTAAAAACAAACAAACCTATGATTTAAGTTATAATTAAAGAAGCTCAGTTTCTTAAGTTTGTCAGTACTTTTATGTTGGAATAATATATCTTGCCATTTTATAAAACATATAATAGTAAATAATTTATGTTATTGTTCTACATCATACTTTTGGTTACTTGAGAAAATTAAAGAATGCAAATGAATATTATTTGTTGAACATTCATCAGAAAATCCATTTGTTTTAATACCTATTGAAAATGTTTATAAAAATTTTAGGTAATTTTCCTGCCATAGCAGAACAGTGTAAGTCATATAATTAAATGAGTTTATACTGATTCAGAATCAGGCAATATCTCAGAGGTATCAATGAGTTTTTGTGATCATTGGATGATATAGTATGATGGAATGGATAAAAACTAATGTTATTCATTATTCATCATTCATTCACTCATTCATTCACCTGCCTTTATTGAGCTTATGTATGCCAGGTACATTGTCAGGAACTGGAAAGTTGAAGAACACCATGGACTTTTTTTTTTAATTTCTTATTGGGGAAATATTTCTTTTTTATAGTTATTCTTTTTTACAAGTTTAATGTAAAAAAATTAGTCAATTAACTATGTTTGGTGTGGTCTAATTTATTGATATTTTAATGTCATTTATTTTATTTCTAATATTTGATGAAAGAAAACTAGAATGTTGGGTTTATTTATGGTCCAGTTCATTTCACTTAACTGCACCTACCATTCCAAATAAAACTTAAAATTGTCTTTTCAGCCCTAACCGGGCCTGCGGACTCAAGGGTCCCAGATTTGAATCTGGTCAAGAGCATGTATCTTGGCTATGGGCACATACCCATTAAGGAGTGTGCAGGAGGCAACTGATCGATGTTTCTCTCTCATCGATGTTTTTAACTCTCTATTCCTCTCCCTTCCTCTCTGTAAAAAATCAATAAAATATATATTAAAATTATTTGTTCAATATAACAAATTATGACATAATAAAATTTAAAACTGAAATATATGCTATATGCTTTCAAATTATACATTAAATTTATTATAATGACTATAAATACAAAGAACTAAGAAGGTGTTTAGAGTTTAGGACCTGTGTTTCATCATTACTGAAAAAATAACTAAAAATATTTAGCAACTTAAATGAACACAGTTAGAGGCACATGGGACAAAAATTGGATTAAAATACAGCTTGACTAGAAGAGACTCAGGGAATTAGTGGAGAGTAGGTTTACTGTAGATGTGGGGCAGAAGATTGAGGTACATAGATATTTATAGCAGCTGTATTTCCTTTACATAGCCATTTGAACACTTATATTTGCCTTATGTACCTGTATTTCCCGGTAAGGTGAAGCTCAATTGGTGTGAGAACCTTATTTTTTAATTCACCTTCTCTCTAGACTAGGGCCTCGCACATTACCTGAGACATAGGAGGTGATGAGTAAATATCTGTTGGGTGAGTGAATATTAAGAATGTAGTAATATAAAACAGTACATTCTATAATAGAAACATGAAAAAGGAGGAGAGAATAGAATAAAGAGTGGAAAAGAACTAAAACATTTTCTTTGAAGTTTGAAAATATTTCTATATTTAGATACAGCTAAAACTAGTTTTATTTGTATTCTGTCTGAATACTTTTAGCAGGTATTTTGCCTATTGATTTAACGATGACATTTGCAAATTATGAAATAATTTCTGAAGTAACAAAAGCTAAATTATGTTCAGTAGCAAATAACCTAAATTCTATGAAAGTAATAACCCATGCACTATAAATATAGTAACTGTTAATAAGATTATTTGATTAGCTTGAACACCCGGTTCTCTATTATAATAGACACCAGCGGCAATTTGATAGACTTGAATGTGTATCTATAGTCTTAGGTAATTGGAATTAATATTTTAGGGTTGAAAATAGCACTTCTTTTTTGCTTAAGAAAAATATATTCCACCTCATTATTAAGTGTAATCATATTACTTAAATATCAGTATTACAAATTATGCACAATTATAATCTGAACTTGATCATCCTTTTATATTTTTCAGATCTTATTTTTCTTTTAAGATGTTCAAGATACTTTAGTTATTTTAAAACATAGCTGTTTAAAGGAGAATTACAGGGATCTAGAGAACATTTTTTTAGTAAATGAAGTTATAGAACATTATTACTATTGAATGAAGTTTCTGTTTTGTCATGCAAAATAGTGCTAGAAATATGACAACTATAATCATTCTTGTTATAGCTATAAATTTGGTTATTTCATTTACTTGAGGAGATTTTTTTATTCTATGCACTGCGCAATAGCATAAGTTCAAAATAAAAAATATTTTAAATATTTTATCATCTTTAATTGAAATAAAATTAAAGCCACAAGAATTATTTCTTAGTATTTTTAGAAATAATCTTATGTCAGTGTTATGCATTTATGTGTGCGTGTTTATTATGATTTAAAGAAAATCATCTTCTGATAAACTATCTAGAGCTATCTACCCTATATAGAATAATTGTTTCACCTTTTAAGGAAATTATTTTGTGCATTTCCATTGTATAACACAAAATCATATATATCTTGTTATAAGATCATTCAAGAATCACGTCCGGTGTTTTTAATATTATGTTTCTACTTTAATATTTTTAATTAAATTTATTTTAAAAAGTAATTTCCCACATTTGCTGTTTATGAATTGTTCATAGATAATGAAAACTGCCTATTTCTTACATGAATATCATTTGAGTCATCTGCTACCTGAAATTTGGGTTGGATATTGCCATTCAATTGACATGAACTGAGTGGTATTGAAGTAAAAGTTTTTCATTTTTATATTTGCTATTGACCTTAGCAAAATCATATATAAAGATTCATGTATCTGCCATAGCTTCTCTCTCTGTGTGTATATGTATATGCGTAAAAACACCTAATTTTGATTTCACATTTTTAATATGGCTGATATAAAGACTTGTTATTTTGCCAAAATATTATGCATATATGTGTGAATTTGTGTATTATTAGACTTCAAGTAGTGTGGCCATTAATTTTAGGAAGGTGGCTAAAAATTATCTTTGATAAACTAATAATTATCAAAATGTATATGTTTTTGATATACACATATTTGGGGATTGCTAATATATAGTCTAATTTTTCTAACATAATCTCCAAATTCATACTTTTCTTTGCTATCATCTGAGTAATAATAAAAAGTAATATAACAATAATGAATTACTTATATATTTTTAAAAATTATAAATAGATTTAAAAAACTGCTCAGGACCAAAAGTTATTATTGAAATGTTTTTACTTAACTGCTAATTTAAAAAAGGAGAGTAAGTGTTATTTTTACCTTGTGGTTATTATATATGACTTTTAAAAATTGGATTTTATCACAATGCAAATAACACAATATTTAAAAATTTATACTATTTAATTTATATGAATATTATAGATTCAAACTTTTAATCTAGCATTGCATAAGTCTTATGCCTAAACATGATTGTTACATTTATGGTTTTTACTTCCCAAAAAGTTTCTCCTTTCTTAATATAGTACTACTCTGAAGTAATTAATTGAAAACACTTTCTAAGTTAATGAAATGATGAATTTTGGCCCCTAAACTTTATTGTCTAAGGTTTTACAGATGTCTCCTATTTCCTGATTCCCACTCCAGGCAAGCCTCTACTACCCCAGTGTCTGTGTCCATTGGCTATGCCAATATGAATGCATACAAGTCGTGGCCCTGACTGGTGTGGCTCAGTTGATTGTAGCATTATCCCATGTACTGAAGGGTTGTAGTTGTAATTCTCTATCAGGGCACATGCCCAGATTGCGGGTTCAACCCCAAGTAGGAGTGCCTGTGGTGACGGTCCATGGATGTTTTATCTCTCACATCGATGTTCTCTCTCTCTCTCTCTTCCTTTCTCTCTCAAAATCAATGAGTACATGTCCTCCAGTAAGTTTTAAAGATACATATATATTTAAAAAAATAAAAGTGTTTTATCTTGAAAAGCTAACATTTAGAAGAGCAGCCATTTTTATTTTTTTAAAAATATATTTTATTGATTTTTTACAGAGAGAAAGGGAGAGGAATAGAGAGTTAGAAACATCTATTAGAGAGAAACATTGATCAGCTGCCTCCTGCATACCTCATACTGGGGATATGCCCACAACCAAGATAGATGCCCTTGACCGGAATTGAACCTTGGACCTTTCAGTCCGCAGACCTATACTCCATCCACTGAGCCAAACCGGTTAGGGTAAGAGCAGCCATTTTTAAATAAAGATAACAAGGAACAAATTATAGCTGATCAATTTGACAGCTGTTTCCCTATTCAAGAAAATCTTGTATTAATCCCCATTCCACAATCATTTCCTATGTAGTGTTTCAGTAGTTTAACTTGTAAATATATTTTTAAAATAAACTTTATTTTGATTCAGAAAAGTGGACAGTATGATGAAAACTTTTCCCAGAAAAACTGAAGGCATGGTTTTATGAACATTTTGTCAAATGCAGATATTTTTAATCCTTTTATTGAACTCAGTAAAAGATTACTTATTTCTTTGCACTTCATTGGGAGGAATAGATGTGAAGCATTTTATTTGGGTGTCATCATTATATATTTTATTGTGAAATGAAAATATGAGAGCATTGCTGCTAAAAAATTAGTTGAGATTCAATAGATAAGGCATCCTAGATTATTATTTTTTTGCACTACTGTGCCTTATTGTATTCCCTGTATTTCTCAAATCTGTAGTGTCTTTTTAGTATAAGGAGGTATACAGGATTGAGCAAAAGTAGGTTTTCAGTTATTTATATGAAAAAATAATACAGTCTATAATAATAGAAGCATAATATGCTAATTTGACCAGATGTCCTTCTGGATGTCTTTTCTTCAGGAGAAAGCAGCAGGCAGGAACTGAAGCAGAGGCGGCAGAGGCCCTTGGCTGCCATGGTGGTGGTGGTGGTGGTGGTGGTGGTGGGTGGGGACCATGGCAGAGGCAGCAGTGGGCGGGGCCCAGAGCCAAGGCCCTTGCGTGAATTTTGTGCATTGGGCTTCTAGTAATTAATAAATAGTAATATAAGCATTAAATTTGTTTCACATACTTACAACTATAAGCCTACTTTTGTCCTACCCTGTATATAAATGATATATATCATAATATAGATATGCTAATGTTTATATTTGTATATGCATATAACTCAGTAAAAATAGACATGAAAAATATCATGATTTGGTTTTAAAGTTGGAGATCGTAATTTCTGTTGTTGAATAATCTTGGGAAAGTCACCTTCTGAATCTTTTATAATATTGTGATGCTATTATCACCTATTTGACACTATTAAGTAACACATTAAAGAAAGTTAAGTAAGATAAAGTATTAAAATTCACTCATCTGACTTAAGTATGCAGTCACAGATATTAATGTGGAATCAGTGTGTTTGGTATAGTTATCACCTATGGTAACTATCAAATACATGTATTTTATCTATTAACTATACTATATTTTATTGATGACTGAGAGCCAATAAAATGTCCCTAGGGTTGGAGTTCTGGTTTTCAAATGGTTTTCATCATTTTTGAAAATTTTAATTTGGTTTCTGAGCAACACAGTAGAAATAAAATCACTTACATTAATATCAACATATTTAGTATCTATATCATAAAAGGCCTGTTGTCGTGATGCCCTTACAGCCAAATGAGCAGCAGCTTTTGAGGTGGGCCGTGTGGGGCTCCAGCAGAGTCCAAGGACTGTGTGAGACATTGCGGGGTGGCCCCCCCCCTCCCAGCAGCATCCGCAGAGCCCCGATGGCAGGCTAGGCCTAGCGGACCCTACATACACATGATTGAACCGTGTGCTGGGCCTCTAGTATGAAATTACAAATATGTACGTGTATGTGAGAAGATTGCTCTAACTTGTAGGAAAAGGATATGCATAACTTTAATGGTAGTTTGCTTTGTTACAGGAGAGAGAAAGCATGCTGGCAAGTTAGCCAATGAACACAATGGAAAGCCGTTTGAAAAGTTATGACTTGTGTACATTTGGCACTTTGGATCTATTTTTTTTTTTTACAAGAGGTTTATTCTGTTGGTGTTAAACTTTTTAGACTTTACTTCTGGTATTTGGACATTTCTTTGAAAGGTTAGCTGGAGGATGAATAAAAGAGCTTTCTAACTCTTAACTTAATGGTAGCTATCAGGAATTTTTATCCACTTTCCACTATTGTACTTTGTTGTGAGTTGATTGTTTTTGATTTCAGGGATGATCTAGTCAATGATAATTGAACTGACCTGTGATAATACCAGAGTAAATTTTGCTCTTACTAAAAATAGGTTTGGTTTCTGTCAATATGTAGTATTTGTATGACAGAAAGAGGACATTTAAGGGAAAGGAATTTATTGAAATAGTAGGTAATTGCATTTTTTCTTACATGCACTGGTGAATATATGCATGTTTTATATTTACACACATAACTATACAACATAGACCTGCCTTCTTGTTTTTAAAAATTTGTATCCAGTACATAATGTAATCAACAAATAAACCATCTATAAGATAAATGGATCCCTTTAACTACTGGTGCGATCATCTCACTTGTGTGAGAAAGTAGCTCATGGTCTATAGGAAAACACAACAATTTCATTTGGATTGGGTTTTAAGCAAGTCATTGTTTTGCTTGGAAAATGTGAAATCGGTGAATGGGCTTGTTCTTTTTGTAGAGAATTACAATAGCACACGGAAGCTTCTGAGTGCTTCTGACAGATGTGTTGGCGGTTTGCCACAAAGAGAAGGGTGCGGCCCTGACTGACAACTTGCAATTATATTATGATGAATGGTTCTGATGTGTGTTCAAGAGAAAACCACTTTCTAGAAAGTGAAAGTCATACATACGGTTCCTATAAAAAAATAAGCTCAAATAAAGTATCATAACTTTCCTTTTATTTTAGCATTTTGGTCAGCTAACCAATTTGAGTACTTCTCCTTTTCAGAAGTTCTGTTTTTGATAAATCAAAGATCAAATCCAAAATTTTTGTGGCGAAAACTAATTTGATACCGTTTTTGGCATCAAAATTACTTTATCTGCATTTTTGACATCCTCAAAGAAGTCTCTAATGCTTACACAAATACTTAAAATATAGACACATGTCCATAGTGTGACCACAAGGATTTACTGGAGTCAAGCATTCAAAAGGGAACTGCTCTTTTTTGATCAAGTCACTTCTTGATAGACTTTGTTGTTCGTTTTAACATTGAAAAACAATGCATCCAAACAACCATGGATGGATCAAAGCTTTGGATCATTTTGAAATTGTCTTTACCCTTTTCTGATGTCAGTTATCTTAAGAAAAATCTGAATATAGTATCATATGTAGATTTTTCAAGAGTTGGAATGCCTCATCAGTATAGAATTTCATTACTCAGTGATGAAGCTATAATGCATAAAATATGTATTGACTAAACTGGCATTTTTAGCTTCATAAATTAAGAAAAAAAATGGCTGATTTTTAAAAGTGAATTCAAATAAAAATGGAAAATTAAGTTTTGAATGTCTTTTATTTCATAATATTTAAATTGTGAAATTATAAGTAACTCAGCACATAGACATATATCTTATATGAAATACTGTTAGTTTTAAAATGTAAGTTTTTATCTGATTCTCTAAGGAGCCCAAGGCATGCTATTTTTGCAGTTAAGCAGGGAACACCTACTGAAGACATTTAGTAAGCAACATTGTAATTATGAAGATGCAATTCAAATACATGCTGTAGTATTTAGCATTTGAAGAAATGTAGTCATAATAGCCAAAGTCTTCAGGAATGATCACATAAAAGTAAGGCACTAAATAATATTACTTAAAAAGATAATTTAAAATCTGGAGAGAGAAGAATTACTGAGTTACTCTAAATTTCTCAAATTTATTAGGTTACTTTGTTTTGTACATGTTAATTTAAAATAGGCCATATAAAGCTTTGAAATAAACCAGAAAAAAGTTTTGAATGACTTTTAATCTCCATTTACAGTATCCAGTTTTTGTCCTTTGGACTGTTTATCTCTAATTCCCTTTGTGACATTTAGGGTGTGTCAACTGTGATATTTTAACAGTGGGACATTTTCATTGTTACTGAAATAAAGGCAAGCTTTCATAGTGATAGAATGGTAATGTAAAAACCATGGCATTCTAGTGCAACTATCGGGAGTCCTGCAGTTTCACTGTAGATAGAACTTCTCAGAGAAAAAAACACACAGACTTTTACATGTGTGGTTTAGTGTCTTGCCACAGTTCACATTAGTCTTCCTGTGCTTTCTTTTCCCTCGATGACACTAGGTCATCATTTACCCTTCAAACCTGTGTGTAGAATAAGAAAGTGATGTCTTGGTCAAATCGTGTTTTCTGTTTGGGTTTCTCTTTCTGAACCCTTTTGAATTTTCTTTACTTGATCAGATTTAGGCCTGTATTCTAGCTTTATTTGACAATATATAAGAATTTGTTGTCATTTAAAGCTTGAGTCTTTATTGGTAAAGTGGTTCGTAGTTTTTAATCTTCATTCTTGCTTAAGTTGTCTGTTTAAAACCTGTTATTTTCATCTATAGGTTTTCTTTTACCACTTAGATATCCCCACCCCCTCCCTCCCACCTCCCTCTCTCTCTCTTCCCTCCTCCCCCCTCCCCTCACTCTCTCTCTCCAAACTCTAAACTTGGTGTTGGTGCTTTGGAACTCCCAATCCCTGTGCTTAATTTAGTTTTTACCTGGAAGAGAAGCATTCGCCAACCATTTGCAGGTGCAAGTTAAGGCTTGTTCGAAATCTTGACATCTGAGCTCTGAGTTCTGAGTAATATCTTCTGGTACTGTGTAGTTTTGATCATATGGAGTTGTATTTGTGGGAGGAAATAGATTGTATTGTTTTATGTTTGTGCCATAGGTCATAATTATTGTAGTGTTTATAGGATAATAAACTCATTAGGCAATTATGTCTTGTTGAGGTATTTGAAACATTATTTGTTTTTATCTTGAAAACTCTCAGGAAGGTAATAATTAGATTTCACTTGGACTAGTTTATTTAAAAGGAAGATATCTGGAATTAAAGTAAAACTATAAAATGAAAAACTGCATATTTTCTTTTTAAAATATTTTGTTCTTTCATATTTTAAAAACAAATGAGGCTAAACAGTAATAGAAAACGAGGTGAGTACATCTTTCCTCTTAAATAATTGAGGTGAGGTGTATAAAAATTTTATAATATTTGGTAAAATTTTCCTCAACTTCTCATCATTGATCCCATCATTTTTTCCCTGCTGACATTAGTCAAGGACTTTCTGTTCTACAAGGCACACGAGGAACTGGCTAAGTGGTTTTTATACATGCTCTCATTTAGTAGATACAGATACTATTATTATCTTTACTTTGCAAATGATAAAATTTATTTAATGAAGGTCACAAAGTTAATAATTTACAGAACCTATATTTGACACCGTGTTGAATAACTCCAAATCCAATGTGATTAACTATCATGCTATTTAGAAAGCTATGAGGAAAATCGGCTGTCAAGTGAGGTTCCACGTCTCTCTTCCTCCAGCAGAGGGGGAAGAGGAAGATAAATCAATGTGGGGTTTTCTTTTTCCACTTCTGATCCAAAGAAGATTTGGAGCCTTTGAGGCAGTTACTGCTTGAGGCTGAGGGATGAATGAAAGGTAGGTAGCCTATAAAGAGAAGGCACCTCTTGTTAAATACATAGGGAAGATGCCAGACTTTCTTAGCAGTTCAATGTTCCCTTTTGGTCCTATTGGCCACTTTGTGGTAGATGCTGTTCACATAGTATCTTAATCAGCTCAGGCTGCCATAACAAAATACCATAGATTGGGTATTTTAACAGAAATTTATTTCTCACTGTTCTGGAGAGCTCAGTTCTTGGCTTGCAGATGGTCCATCCTTTCATTTTGTCCTTACAATATGGAGAGGGGGGAGGGAGGGAGTTAAAAAGGAGGGAAGGAGAGAGGGAGAAAAAAACTCTAGTGTTCCTCCATTTTAAGGACCCTAACCCCATAATGAGGGTCCCAAACTTACCAACTCATCTAAACCTAATTAACTCCCAAAGGCCCCATCTTCAAATACTGTCACATTGGGATTAGGGCTTTAATATATTTATTTGGGGAGGGGGGCATATTTCAGCCCATGGCGCACTGTCAGCCCATATGCCTTAGGTGCTTTGCCTTAGAGCTAGGATTTTGTAGTAATAGTGATTAACATTTAGTTTCTCCTATAAAGTGTTGAACATTTATAGCTCAGACTAAACTATATTTATCTAAGGCAACCACTCTGTGTAAAACTAAGTATTTCTCAAATATTCTCTCATTTAGTTTTTGCAACAAATGAGGAAATTGAGGCTGTTATGCTTCAGGTGGCATGACTATTCAGTGGTGAAACTTAACATTAGTTGGGAATGCTTTAGGCTGCCAGTATCAACAACAAAACAAAATATTTAACCACCTTAGCTTAAAGAAATAGGTGTTAATTTTTACACACAACAAGACGTCTGAATGGAGTGTCTGTTATTGGCACAGGAGGGTAACAATGTCAGGACTTGACAGGTATCCCTGCTATTCTTCTGGCCTTCCTTGCATCAGGATAGACCCTCATTCTGATAGCGGGAGCAGAGGGCAGTGCATGGCAGAGCATTATTCCATGTGTATCTCTTTAAGAAAAATCAAAGTGAGAAACTCTTTCCCAGAGCCCCATCCCAGGCTTCCTCCTTTGTCTCATGGTCTAGAACTCAATCACGTGGCCTGTGGCCCTAGCTGCAAAGCAAATTCTCCAGCAGCCTCTCTGAAAAGCAGGTGAAGGAGAAAGGGGGTCTGGTTGGCTTTTGGGTTGCCAAACAACCGTCTGTTTATGGCTACAATTCTAGCTTAGTTGTTTTGATTCATCTTGCTGCGTAACTTTGCTGAGGGAGGACTTACAATTTTGAAAATCTGAGGAGTCATATTTTTGTGTCCTTTCAGAATTTTGAGTGACTTTCAGAAAGTATTAGAATAAGGTTTGGTAAACATTAACTTAGTAGTTAAGAGCACAGGCTATGGACTCAAATTGCCTGGGTTAGAAACCCATTTCTGTTACTTATTAGTTGTTTCACTCTGGGGAAGTTTCTTTCTTTTGTTTTTTACATTTAATATTATTTTGTGTTAGATTCAGGTGTACAGCATAGTGGTTAGATAATTCTATGCTTTATAAATTGCTCCCCCTGATACTTCCAGTACCTAACTGGCACCATACATAGTTATTATAATATTGACTATATGTATTTTCTATGCTGCCCTTTGCATCCCCATGACTATTTTGTAACTACCAATCTGTACTTCTCAATCTCTTCACCTTTTTTACCCATTCTGACACCATCTGCCATCACCCCCTTTGGCAAGTCTGTTCTCTGTATCTGTGAGTTTGTTTCTATCTTATTTGTGTTTTTTAATATTGTTCTTTAGATTCCACATGTAAGTGAAATTATATGGTACTTGTCTTTCTCTGACTGACTTACTTCACTTACCCTCTCAATCTGTCCATGTTGTTGCAAATGGTACCATTGTACTCTTTTTTATGGCCACATAATATTCCTTTAAAAAATATATATATATATATTACAGCATTTTTTAAGGGGAAATTTCTTAACTCCACTGGACTCATCCCACAGCCTTGTCTATATTAATGGAATCCTTACAGTGAAAGCACTTATTAGTTTTATGTATAGCATATTAAGTCAAGTGCTACCATAGTAAGTACTGCATAACTGTTAGTTGTTATCACCACTATGGGTAGAAATACAGTAAAAAGCTATCAGAATATTACAAATAGACATGAATAGAAGATGAACCCACTTATATATTTGTACATTGTCTGAGAAAATATTTACTGCCTTCTGTGAGGAAAGCCAAGACTATTCATAAAATGATTTCAGGTAATAATAAGAAACTAGATATATTTGGTGTCCTTGCATAGCTTATCACTACTTCTCCAACCCTATTGCTGCTTCTGGTTGCTCTTGCTAAAATGTCTCACTTTCTCAAATTACATTTGCCTCTATTGTTCTCACAAACATGGTCTTAGGTGATAGGAGAAAAAAGATCTAATTATTTGATTAAAAGAATTCATAATACAATGTGAGTGATCAGTTTCCTTAAGGTGTTTTGTTCTAAGGTTGAGCTTATACCTTGCAAAGAATCCTTATTTTGTGTAATATATAAGGATAGAAAAAGAGGGAGAGAATGGTATAATGAGCCTGCGTTTTCCCATTACTTAGAATCTAGAATTTTCACTCTGTGTTTAATTTTTTCTTGCTTTTCCTTTTAATTTATTTTTTCTGAAATAATAGGACTACTTTAAAAGTAAAAGGTACATGCCCAGCCAGCATGGATCAGTGGCTGAACATTAGCCTGTGAAGCAGGAAGTCACAGTTAGATTCCCTGTTGGGCACATCCTTGGGTTGCAGGCTCAATCTCCAGAGTGGGGTGTGCGAGAAGCAGCTGATCAGTGATTCTCTCTCATCGTTGTTCTCTCTCTCTCTCATCGTTGTTCTCTCTCTCTCTCTCTCTCTCTCCCTCCCTCCCTCCCTCCCTCCCTCCCTTCCTCCCTCCCTCCCTCCCCCTTCCTCTCTGAAATCAATATAAAAATATAAAAAATAATTAAAAGGTATAACTTTCCATTGCCCCTTGTCTAATCTACCATTACACCGACACACTTCCATGCCAGAAGAGGTGTTGTAATTTGTCACTAAGAGCTGAAAGGTCTAATAATTGGTCCAGGGCAATGGCTTAGTTCAGATTTTGCCTATTGCCATGGGTTAGCTGCTTAAACATACCTAAGAATAAAGTAGTCTAGGTGTGACCTCAGCAGTATCACTTTGGATGCTGAAGATTAACCTCAGTTTTGGCCAGCACAATGAATACAGCACTTGATTCTTATCATTGTTTTAAAATTAAACAAGTTCAGAAAAGGGCAAGGAAGGGAATAACCATTTTTATTCTTCTTCATAGAATTAAACATGAATAATTTCTTGGCATATTTGCTTCAGTTTTTAAAAATAGCTTTATGTTTGTATTAAAATTATACACCTTTGAGGAAGAAATCAATGTTGAAAAATGTGAAAATAAAGAATAGAAAGATTAATACTATTACCTGGAAATTACCATAATTAATACTAGATAGATACCATACTAATGGATTTATACAAATAAGACAAGAAAGTGGATGACATATGAATTAATGGGCAGATAGAAAGAATTTTGTAAAAATGGGGTTAGATTATACACTGAGTGGCCAGATTATTATGATCTCTGAATGCATAATAATCTAGCCACTCAGTATATATCCTATATAATAAAAGGCTAATATGCAAATTGTCTCCTCAACCAGGAGTTCAACCAGTAGGCAGACCGGCCAACTGCCCATGTCCCTTCCCCCTAGCCAGGCTGGCCAGACCCTAACCATGAACTAACTCATGCACTGGGCCTCTAATATATATACACACACACATATACACACTGAGTGGCCAGATTATTATGTGTTCAGAGATCATCATAATCTGACCATTCACTGTAAATAGAAATGGATACATTTTGATTTACTTAAGTCTAATAGATAAAATAGAAATGGAACTAGAATTAAAGGAGTTTTGGAATCCAAAATAAATGTTTATTTTCAATATTAGAGTTACTTGCTAAAAGACTGCCCTTAATGTTTAAAATGGGAGGAGACATAAAAAAATTACAAGTGGATTACCTGCTTATAAAATGAGGGTATCATATGCTCTTATACTTTCTTTCAAATCTCCACCACTGATTTCTGATTTTTTGTTAGTTATTTTGTGAATTTTGCATTGTTAAGGTTTATAACATTTACATTCTGTTTTGTAATTAAAATCCCCACAATGTTTATTCTATATGTAATCAATACTAGTTATTTTACCCAAACTTTCCTTTTTCTTTATTTCATTTGTTTTCTTCTTAATTGGGTGAATTTTATTTTGAGAAGTTTCCTTCCCAATCTCAAGAATGGCTTAGTGGCATGGTATGTATTCTCAAAATTCTATCACAGTTGAATCCACTTGCCTTTCATCATCATATGTGAATGATACGTCCTTAGCATAATATTCTTGGTCATACTTTCTCATCTCCAAGATTATGTATATACTAGAGGCCCAGTGCATGAAATTCATGCATGGAGGTGTGAGGGGAGTGTGTCCCTCAGCCCAGCTTGCACCCTCTCCAAATGGGATCTCTCGAGGGATATCTGACTGCCTGTTTAGGCATCCCTCTCACAATCCAGGACTGCTGGCTCCCAACTGCTCACATGCCTGCCTTCCTGATTACCCCTAACCACTTATGTCTGCCAGCCTGATCACCCCCTAACAAAATCCCCTAACAGCCTAATTGATGCTTAACTGCTCTCCTGCCAGCCTGATTGCCCCTAACTGCCCTCCCCTGAAGGCTTGGTCTCTGCTAACTGCCCTCCTCTGTAGGTCTGGTCTCCCCCAACTGTCCTCCCTTGCAGCCCTGATTGCCCATAACTGCCCTCTCCTGCAGGCCTGGTCCCCCCAAACTTCCCTCCTCTGCTGGCTTGGTCACCCCTAACTGTCTTCCCCTGCAGGCTTGATCACCCCCAATTGCCCTCCTCTGCTGGCCTGATCACCCACAACTGCCCTACCTTGCAGGCCCGGTCCCTGCCAGTTGCCCTCCCCTGCTGGCCATCTTGCAGTGGCCATCTTGTGTCCACATGGGAGCAGGATCTTTAACCACATGGAGGCAGCCATCTTGTGTGTTGGAATGATGGTCAATTTGCATATTACTCTTTTATTAGATAGGACTCCTCCTTTGTTGGTTCTTTGCTTTTTCTGTTTGGAAGTCTGAGAAAATTATTTCTCAGGAGTGAGAAGATAGTCCAGAGAACTCAGTGGAGACACTATTTAGCTTTTATTTAGGGGCTGACCTGCCTCTACTGAAAATTTTCAAAATTGAACCCATTAAAGCTAGAAAGCTTAAAGAGATGACTTCCATAAAGGACATAGAGAATTTTAGCCAAGAAATACCCTGAAAGATGTGTTAGGCCTAGAAAGTTTTGCAGTGGAATTCTTTCAAGTCTTTAAATACCAGATAGTTCTAATGCTCTATAAATCATATTTAAAATGGAAGATAATGTCATTATTATTTTATGAAGTAAATATAAAATGATACCTATACTGATAAAGGTAGTACTATAAGTAAATTACATACCAATTTAATCTATAAATTTTGATGGAATAAGAATATTAACAAATATAATCAATATTACATTAAAAATTGGTTGCATTATGACTAAATGGGAATTATGCTAAGAATTGCTGGCAGTTAGGGGCAATCAGGCTGGCAGCTTGGTTCAATATTAGAAATTTCCTGAATAGGATACACTATATTAAAGGATATAAGGAAAAATTAATTGAATTACCTCCATAGATACTAAAAAAGACTTTAACATAATTTAATACACATTTTTAATAAGAAGTTGATAGACTTATTTTTATTGTGGTTATATATAAATTTTACCATTTTAATGATTTTTAAGTATACAATTCAGTGGCATTAATTAGTCTTAGTTTTGTAAAACCAATACCACTATTTCTAAAACTTTTCAAAGCCCCAACCCAATTGCTAACTATTAGGCAATAATGTGCCATTATTCCCTCCACCCATTCCTTGGTAAACTCTAATTTACTTTCTATTCCTGTTAATTTATCAATTATAGATATTTTATATAAGTAGAATAATATAATTATTGTCCCTTTCTGTATGATTTATTACACATTCCATAATGTTCTCAAGGTTTATCTATATTGTAGCATGTATCAGAACTTCATTCCTTTTTATGGCTGAATAATATTCTATACTGTATATTCCACTATTTGTATTTATCACATTTTTTTATTACTCGTTAACATTCATCTGTTGATGGATACTTTGGTTACTGTTGTTTCTGATATGTGCCTGTTGTGAATAATGCCACAGCAAACACTGGGATACAATTTTCTGTTTGAATCCTTGATTTCTATTCTTTGGGCATATACCTACGAAAGTAATTGTTGGGTTATATGTTAGTTCCATATTTAACTTTTTTAAAAATACATGTTTTATTGATTTTAGAGAGGAAGGGGAGAGAGAGAGAGAGAGAGAGAGAGAGAGAGAGAGAGAGAGAGAGAG